>JAHWFP010021128.1:0-11426 GCA_023313725.1 Lithobius niger | reverse complement strand
TTAGCGCCAACCTCAGTCATCTTGTTCAGACAAGATGGTGAAATGGGTTCGATATGCTGCAGTAAATGGGCTCGATTAGTCCTGTAATCGTATTTGCTTTGCACTTTGGACCTACCCACTTCAGTGAATGTGTAAGTCCAGCCAAACACGTAATCCAGAATTAATAATAAAAATTTACTTGTAATAATTGATAAAAATAATAAAAACGAATACAAGGGTTCTCTGAAAGACCAAGTGAAGCTAGATAAGCACTGTCAAACGGTGAGGGGGTTGGTCTCTTAGCCAAAGGGATACGAAATCGAGTCGCTTCATCGACCTAAATAACAATAAAAAAAAAAAATGGACCACTCTAGAATATATCATGGCACTGACGGGGTGATCAAATATCAGATTGTCTGATGGGGAAATGAACACATGATATTTAGCCGACTTTTAGCAACTCGACTTCACACTTCGGTAGCTCAGTCAGAAAATTACCCCGTGAAAACCCCCCCCCCCCCCCCCCTCATCCCCCCGCCCGTTCGAAGAGTCAGCTATGTGGTCAGGGAGCGCATTATACGCACCTACATCGAGATTCGGTCCGGAGTAGAGCCACGAAAGCATTTCACACTTTTTTAGTGGCCATTTGCAAATTAGGTTTTGTATTACACAGTTTAGCGTCAACAGACGTGCTTAAACTAATTTTATTTACTTTTCCTAGGCGCTGGCGGAATTTAATCTGGCGTACACTTGGTTACCAGCCGACCACTCTGAGCACTGTGCTGCCCTTTGACTACCTTTTTCAGGGTCCTCGGTTTTCCCCGTTTAAATTCCCCCCTTCCCCCCCCCTTGAATTAATTTCCTTCTCCCAAATAGCGACCGAACCTTAACTTTTTAAAAGTATGATCGTAACGCTATTCACGCTCGTGTCCCTCCTGAGTTAAAAGGCTATTTAACCCATTTTATAGCCTCCTGTAGCCAGTGTTAAATGACGTGGATAAAAGAAGGCGCCAAGCGATACAAAATAATTCTCCCTTCCCGACGAGTGACGGACGGCTCCTGTGAGGTGTGCTCTGCCACAACGTGACTTTGCCATTTCTCAAAATAGTAAAAACCCGAGCTGCTCGAGAAGCAAGTGCCGGCTTCCAACAGAAAAGAAGAACGGTTATTTTTGCAACTGGCGAAGCCGGTCGGCTTAATTGGCAACCACCATGACGAAGAAGACTCTAAATCAACTGAATCATTCTTTCAAATCAAGATGGCGATCCTTTAGAGACGGCAGCCAGCAGAGTCGCAAACTTGAGAGTCGTGAGATTTATGACTGTTATTTTTGCTGAGTCTATCTATTGCAACTTGTTGATATGTTTAGCTAAATTAGGTGTCGCATAGTGTTAGTGATGCAATCGTTAGTTATTCCGTGATGGATAAAGATAGAAATCTGGGAATAAAGAGGAAGAAGATCACGATGGGGTATATAGTTTGATAATCCAAGGAGCAAGTGATTGGTAATCCGAGAGTAATCCACAGTGTTCCTTGGTTGTACTAGTAATCCGCAATATTCCCAGGTAATATGAGGTAATATTCAGAAAACATGTGGTGATTTGAAGTATTCCGTGTAATCATCCAGTAATCCTACGTGATACAGCAATCTGACGTTTTCCTTGTAGTAATCCAGTATTCCTTCATGGGCTTAAACCGTAGTAGTGACATGTAGTAATCAGAAGTAATCCATTAATCTGAAGTTTTCCTTGTAGTAATCCAGTAATATTACGTGGCCTTAAACCGAAGTATTCCTTGTAGTAATCTAGTAATCCGAAGTTTTCCATGTAGTAATCCAATAATCCTACGTGGCCTTAAACCGAAGTATTCCTTGTAGTAATCTAGTAATCCGAAGTTTTCCATGTAGTAATCCAATAATCCTACGTGGCCTTAAACCTAAGTATTCCTTGTAGTAATCTAGTAATCCGCAGTAATTCAGTAATCTACAGTTTTCCTTGTAGTAATACAGAAATATTACATGCTTTAAACGGAAGTATTCCTTGTAGTAATCTAGTGATCCGAAGTAATCCAGTAAACCGAAGTTTTCCTTGTAGTAATCTAGTAATCCGAAGTCTTCTTTGTAGTAATCTAGTAATCCGAAGTAATCTAGTAATCAGATGTTTTCCTTGTAGTAAACCAGCATCGTACGTGGCCTTAAACCGAAATAATCCTTGTTGTAATCAAATAATCAAAAGTACAGTATTCAGCTCGGTAAACCGAGCTAGTGTTAACAGGTAATGCGATCTTAGTCCCCTGTTATCTTTGGTAATCCACTGGTAATCCATGGTAATATCTGGAACCCACGTTTGAAAAAAAAAACCGTTATGCACTACTTTGACCAGTAATTCTCACTCGGGGAGATGTCCCAGTCTATTTCCCATTCACCTGCCTGCAGTTAGTTTGATCCGTCAATCCAGGATGACATAGGAAAGGGCCCATAGCGCCGACGACGAATATTTATGATAACGTTCCCGCTCTCAATCTCGTCTCTCGTTCTCGTTCTGCTAATACCTATGTTCCGTATTACATAGATATGTTCCGAAGTTTCGTGTTCCCATGTTCCATGTTCTACCTCTCATTGTTGAATGCCTGGTCATAACTATTTTCATGGGATAACTTACGTTGCAATTATGCTGAATTAATGAGTCTTATACAGTAAATCGATATGAAAAGTGTGACTCTTACTATGATAGTCCAGGCGCGTGGTAACCCCGCGTGTAACTTAGTTGAAATGACCTTGAAGCGCAAAAGAGGCTATACTTGGTGCCAAGGCCGACTAGTCAGGAAAAATCGATTGTTTTTCCTCCCGGTGCCACGCCAGCCTCACAAAGGCTGCAAAATAACACCTAATGTTGTTTTGGTAAAATTAGAATCTTGTGATTTCGGATCACCTGGCTGGAGTCGGGAAGCGAAACCCTCAGCTTCTCTCCCAGACGGCCTTGTGGAAATGGTGGCATATGCCGTGAGAGTTAAACAGTGGTACTCCCACGTCATCAGGACATATGCGTATTTCTTAGATCCTGGTTTAACACTTTATGTCAAGTTTTCCATTTGAAATTTAATATTCTGAAACCTTCAGAATCGTGCATGATTAAGGAGAAAATAATGAAATAAAGAGAACGCCAACACGTAGGTTATTTACCAATAAGGTTACAAACAGGACAGATAGCCAAGGGCTTTTGGTGTCAAAGGTCTTGGGTTCGATTCCACACTCAGGCTGTCTGACATTTAAGTCCAAAAGGCAACGTAAATAGGTTTGCATCCGTATTTATTTAACACTTGTCGAGCCAAAGGGCACGTCAGTATAGCTGAGTGGTAGGACTCCGGCCTTTGGTGTCAAAGGTCGTGGATTCGATTCCCCACTCAGGCAGTCTGACATTTAAGTCCAAAAGGCAACGTAAATAGGTTTGCATCCGTATTTATTTACCAATGTTTCAACAAATAGTGGTGCAACGGTGTTGGCTTTTCTTTTTCTTTTCTGTGTGGAAATTGTGGAAACCGCTAAGTTAGGAAAAGAATGCGTATTTTTGTGTAGTAAAGTCGTAGTAAATAAAATTCTTTTCTAATGCTACCAGCAGCATCGTGGCAGTGTCGCATGCCTGTGGGTTTTGGGGGGCGGACATGTGCCGTTTCAAGCAACTATCAAAAAGCATATAGGCCTATTATTCATGGCTGCCACCGGCCGCTTCTGTTGTGGTGCGTTTGGGATACAGTAATGTACTCGTATTATTGCTGGGCATCTTTGCGTTAGTGTCTTTGAAAAATTTGTAATCTCTTTTTCATTATCAACCTTGAAACTAAAGTTTTTGTACCTCAGGAATGAAATGATTTGCGGTGTACGTGTTCATAGGCTATAACTAGTTAAACTTGTAAGTTCTGGTGCAAACATCAAATGCAAAGGTAAGCGAGCGAGGACTAATACCGGCGGCAGCAATGCCGACTAGGAAATAGCTAAAGAGCGGTGTTCTGCAATCCGGGTAACGGAAAACACCGAGGGGATATGGAGACGGATGCGCGATGGGCGCATGCCGCCCTTTGGCAGGTTATCTTGACTGGTTAGCGGGTTATCTAGACGAGTTAGATGGGTCACAATCATTAGATGAGTCACCAGCTAGTCTTTTCCAAATTTGAGAGGACTGTACAACAAATGTTTAAGCCTAAAATGACGCAAAATATTGCTTAAATTTTATCGCATGCGACGAGTAGAGTGGACACATTATCGAGCTAATTTTAATGTCTACTGGCAACGTGACGAGTGCTATCTACTGTAATTTGACGAGTGCTACCTAATTCGGCCTTCGTGAAGGTTGTAGGCTAGTGAGTATGAGAGACGTGACCGTGAACATTTACCCCATAATTTTTCCACACTGCAACGGACTAATTTTTAAATCTAGAATCGTTACGGCGAGACAGAACCGACATTAAGACCCAGATAGTTGCAAGAATAGTCGTTTCTGTTTTTTTAATTTTTTTTTTTTTTTTTATCACCACCGAGGTCTATTTCAGATCCCCAATTATCCCTGGTATCCGTGGTTTCCCTATACACTGTTGGTGTCCACAAAGGTAATGAGGATTATAAATCTTCATCTGCGTGCTGCGTGAAACGTATGACGTTAAAGCGCCGGAATTTATTGCGGTTTTTTTTGCCGTAATTGTTTGACATTTGGCAGCCTGTTTGTTGTTCGGGGGATTACAAAAATATCTTTGTGGACACCACATTTTTTTTTCTATTTGAGTTCCTGTTAAAACAAGTGATTTTGTGACCGATAAGTCTGGATTTGCTGTGGGTAGGCCAACGACAAAAAAAAAGGGGGGGGGGGGGGGATATGCGTAACTAAAGGGTAAATTCACACACAAAAAAACGTAAGTTTGGTAGTCACGTGGTGTTGCAGATTAGCTTATGTTAACATTCTGGGTTTTTATTCATGTTTGTACATTTGAATAAAAATAAAAAGGATTTTAAATCATTTTGTTGCATTTATACTACTTTCAAAAAAAAGAAAATAGTATAATTAAACGTTTTAAACCGTACAATAGTCACAACCCACAGAACAAGATAAAAATACATTCGCCACTTAATTTCCGTTTTGAGCCAAAAAGTCCTATTATTGGCCGACAGAGCGAAGCAAGCCAGGTCGAATATACTACTTAATTTTGGTTTGGGTTTATCTGTTTGGCATATGATAACTTTCGGCATTTTGTTCTGATACGGCTTAAGTTTTATGACAATGTTGCCTTGATTCATGAAACTCACAGTTTAAAGGTGAAATTTCTACCTCAAATATTTTCAGGGGAGTTAGGGTTTTTCGTTGGAAGGCCAAGCCGATTTTTAGTAGCGTTGATACAGAAACCACATGAACAACACAAAACCATTAGCATAAATACCAAAGTGAAAGTTCTTTTAGTGTGAAGAATGCAGATATTTATAAATGGGGTGAAAAAAAAACTAATTTTACTGCCAATACCACATCTTTTGAAACGACGTGGTCGCTCCTTTTGTCATTTCGACAACAAAATCACACACGTGGTACAGAGCTATTCAGATGCTCTCATAAAGATCAGCATTAGAATCTTTCTCTTGCTTACGTTTTAGATTCGTGTGTAAGCATTGGGCATACAGTGTTTGCTTTCGTGCTCGATTGCTTCATATTCAGAAATTGCAATGCAAGGCTGAAATTAGAATATAGAAAATAAACTAATCTAATATAGCATCTCTCAGTCTGCCGCGTAACTGTGACGTCAGAACTTAGTTATTGTCTGATCATAAAAGAATTTATGAGTATAAAAGACGACGGTATGACACCCAACAGGACGACAGCGCAGTAGTTAATTCTGCAACTATCACACTTAATCTAATCTGCAACTAATTATTTTTAAATTATCGGGACTGATTTTTTTGCGATATGTATTGTGTCTATGTAGTCACGTGTTGTACCCGGTGCACGGGCAGCTGCGAGCACTGGGGCGTCAGATTCAATAGGCGTCCTGGTCCCAGCTGTACATCTCTGTCTTCGTACAGACCCGGGTTCCATCCTGGTGATGGGAAGTGTATATGTACGGGTTTTTCTATTTTATTTATCATTTATTTGATCAATTGTTTACTTCATTCAATTTATTATTTATTAGATCTAGGCCATGAAATGGGACAATCCTTGTAAATACATAGCGGTTGGTTAGTTTGGGTCTTTGCGTATTTTGGTCACTGGGTCATGTAAATCACTAGAAGACTGGGTTATGGAACTGAAAGCGACCCATTCTATTTCTGGTAAATCTGTACAGGAAACGGGTTTAATCTTGCCCATTCGTACATATATTCTTACGGTGGGTGCATTACCAAGTCGTTGTTATTTGTGGTTAAGCATTTGGAGAGTAAGTGGTCATTTTTGTCGTTGTTAATGTTTAATGCAAACAATCCAGGTCATTAGAGGCCAGTGCGTCATGTGGTTGTGGGTGCCACTAAAATTGACTCATTGTATATGGAAAATATCTTGAGCATGCTGGTTTCTTCTTACTCATTTCTGCTTATGCCTATAGTGATCAACTGGTTTGATTGTAATCTGTGGTAAACTATTAGCCGAATGAATAATAATAATAATAAAAATTAAAATATAAGTGATTTAGCGTACAATTCCAACAAGCAACGGACCGTACTTGTTTTCAAAAAGTTTGTTACTAAACATTGTATATATTTATATACTTAAACATACAGAAAAACCCGCCAAGTTTCCAAAAACGAACGGCCTTTGAAGGGAGTGATATCATTCAACCATAAAAAGGCCGCCAAGGTCAATCCTATTAGCTAAGTTAATCGCACCCAATAATACTTTGGACGTTAAATGAAAACTTGAAGATTGCTACAGCGAGTAGCAATCTTCAAGTTTTCATTTAACTTTCGAACTATTAGTCGGTGTGAATAACTTGGCTAATAGGATTGACCTTGGCGGCCTTTCCTTGGTTGAATGATATCACTACCTTCAAAGGCCGATTGTTTTTGGAAACTTGGCGGGTTTTTCTACTACCAGTTTTGGTTTTGGGTGGATACGTATATGCTTAAACAGCCTCAGCCACGCTACGCTGTTTAGGTGTATTGTAAGCAGGACGACACCGCAGCTTCAATTCCTTTGTCGTGGTACCGACATATAGTGCTTACATCATACACGAAAATGAAAAGCACAGCAACTTCAATGACATGCCTTTAAAAGCCTTTTTAATGTGTTGTATCAGTACAAATTTAATTACAGGCTCTTTTGCCACTTGTTTTAATTACAGCAGATTGGTGAAAGCACTTCGCTTGCAGGCTACGATGCTGCGTGGGCAAGCGTTGCTCGCTAAATCTGCGCACCTCCTTGCTTTAGAAACCTGATTGTTTGACAAACTTTTAAAACCTGCAGGTCAGGTATTTCCTCACGTTCAGACAGCTGAAGCCAACCAGTTTTGAGATAAATACGTCGTGTTGCTGATGCTAAGGATGATGCGAGGTCCGGCGTCGTATTAGATGTTTTTACTTTTGGCACCAAGCTACGTTCTGATTGATTTCTCTGAACAGCAAATGTTTGATCAAACTCCTTTGATGTAAGTTCTATGCTGTTATGGAAAGTTTTCAGAGTAGTTTTTTTGCGTATCTTAGGGTCGCAATCAAGTTACATTGATGACCATAGGCCTTTTAGAAACGTACAATAATTATCAAAAAGCGTCCATTTGGTGTACTCTCGTCTTCGTAAGGCCTTACTTCCCGAGTACACGGCGTACAAACAGGCACAAGCGCACATCGTATACGTTTTTAATGACGTAGATTTCAACGTGCTGTGTGTTTGCTATCAATTACATCATTACTTTGAAACACGGTTTGTTGACTTAAACCAAACCCGTAGCCTGGGAGCGTCTTAAGTGTAAAACTTCACACTTAAATTCGTTTGTGAAATACTTGCCGTAATAACTGACAAGCAAGAAGTAAACATGTAATAACCACGCCCCATACGTCAAGTAATTCACTGTGACGTGATTTACTCTGACTCTTGGACCGTGTTGCCAATTAAAACTGCAATAAAAGTTGGTAAACTCCCACTGCGAATAAAAAAAATCGCTTGTATCGTAAACTGAAAATACGATTTACAATCATAGCTGTAAATTCGTAAAAGTCTGCTGAGTGGAAAAAGATTGGCCCTCGTTAAAAGTTTAGTTGTGTACACATACGGGCGTCCGTTTTCAGGATGAAATATCCTCATGCCAATGTACTGTAGGAGTGTTGTAAACTTCCTTTCTGTGTTCGAAGGAAAGGTGATCATTTCAAGTATATAAACCGCTTTTCTCTCTACATTCAAAGGTGAACTTTTAAGTATCTAAACTTCCTTTCTGTATACATTGAAATTAGGTGCACCTTTCAAGGATCTAAGCTCCTTTCTATATACATGGATAGGTGATCTTTTCAAGTATCTAAACCACCTTTCTGTATACATGTAAAGCCAAACCTTTCAACAGCTAACTACCTTTCTTTATAACAGTTGTATGACAAGATTTAGTTTAGGGGTTTGGATA
Organism: Lithobius niger; assembly: GCA_023313725.1. Taxonomy (NCBI): domain Eukaryota; kingdom Metazoa; phylum Arthropoda; class Chilopoda; order Lithobiomorpha; family Lithobiidae; genus Lithobius; species Lithobius niger. The sequence continues at coordinate 2,873 of JAHWFP010021128.1, read as the reverse complement.
ATATCTCTGTAATGTGTGGTACAGTGGCAACCCGGACCACTGCACTGTGACTGAGGTTGGCGCTAATGACCAAGCTGTCGATGCGCCATTAAGCCTCAATCCCCCCCTTTCTTTATAGGTGGAAAGGCGCACCATTCAAGTATCTACTTTGTTAATTTTTTTTGCTTATTTTTTTGCAGTCGGTAGTTTCTTGGTAGTTTCCTGTTCGTTTTCGAAACTACGTTTTAGTTTCTGGATTTATGCGTGGTATTTTTATGTGATAGTGATAGTTTTACTTAGTTTCTTGTAAAAGTTTCTTGAAAGTGTTTATTTAGTTTCAGTTTGATTTCCCACTAGCGCAGCCTACGTTAGCTTTTTATTGGTTTTAGGGTAATTTTGCGTTAGTTTCTCTGTAGTTTCGTGTAGTGACGGATCCATAATGAAGTTATCGGGAAGGCAACGATTTAGCCATTGGGTCTGGGGTAGTGCTGGTTTCGTGTTATTTTCGCATTACTTCAGCGTGAAATTACATAGAGTGTCCAGCCATCAGTAGTAGCCAGGGTACAGCTTGTAACATAATTACTAAGTTTTAAACAGCAGCAGTTAACAAACATAAATTGTCACTGTACTAATAAGTAGAAATTCCTACCAAGCAAACACAAACAGTCTTTAATTTTCGGATACGTCATCCACTCATATCCTTTATCAAACGTCCACCCAGACAATAAAAAACAAGATGACAGCAACCAGTAACGTGCACAGACACCGAGAAGGCAGAGGCAACTTTTGGTAAAAGGGCACAGGAAGTTTTAATTGCGCCTTCTTGGACTGTTTTGCCGTTTTACGCGTTTTTGGTCCTTTTAGGCCTTTAGGCCCTTTTTCAGACACTCCGAACCAGTCAAAGCTGGTACAAACGGACGTTTTTCTTTCAAAAAGGGCAATTTACAAAAAGGGCAGAGGAACAACGGGCATTCCCCTTCCCCCTGCTGTGCTTACAGCAAAATCTATTAAATTACTACTAAAAAAGGGCAAACATGTTAAGGTACAAGGTACAAGGTACAAGGTTGATTCCTCCTCGTCGACGCGCCATTAAGCCTCATCTCCCCCCCCCCCCTTCTACTCGTATAAGTCGTGAAACAATGCATTACGTCTGTTGAAACCAAGCGGGTCGTGTATGACTTCATACATTTTTTGTTATATATTGCCCACACCTCCATTTAATGAATGATATTCAGAGCATCCCCAGCAAAAATTGATCATGGTCAGCCATGGTTAAACACGGGTAATTTATGGGTAAACATGGTTAAACCATGGGTGGTCCCAATTTACACTTGGTTAAACCTCGTTCAAAACCATGGTCACTAGTTACCATGGTAACAGGACACTTTCACCATGTTCAATCTTTGGATAACAATGGTTGGTCCCAATTTACCATTGGTTTAACAATGGCAAACCATGATCATAAACAGTGGTTTAACCTTGGAACATTTTTGCTGGGATTCATTTGCTCTATTTTTATTTACAGCTTTTTTTGTTGTTGTTGCATTTTTCAAAATAAACCGGCCTGACATTTGTGACATCATGCGAGTGGGGCTTTGTAGCAGCGTTCGTTGGATCAGACTCCTGCATGTAATCCTCAAAAAAAGTCGATTACTGAATGGTCCACTCCTACAACGCTACGTGGGTCAGAAAGACGCCCACTTTTTGTGAGGATAAAAAACCATGCAGCAGCTGTGAAAATGCAAGGTTACTTTAAATAAAAGTAGAGCAACGAATTCTGTCAATACCTTTCTTGTAATGGAGGTGTGGGCAAAATTTGTAAACAAAAAAAAATGATGACGTGTTGATAAAAAATTTGAATGGATAATGTATCCGAAACTAAAGACTGTTTGCTTTTGTTTCTGCGGGATTATCTGCCTAATTACCTGATGAGAATATTTGGTTTTGTTTGCTTTGAACATCAAAGCAAAGAAACCGAAAAAAAGAACAAGATTTTTTTGGGGGTACTGGTTTATTTTAATTTCCCTGTATATTTTTTTTTATCACCATGGATAGCGTCTTTCTTGGTTGTGCTGAATCATCTTTTAACATCTCTTTAAAGCTCATGTGGCTATCATTAGGACAAAAAAAAAAACTTCATACACGACTTATCAAACAAGTTAAAGAAGACGCTAAATAATAGTTTTTTTTTTTGGGCTGCCGAGTGTTCGCCGACAGTCATGTTTTTCAGGTCACGAAACTTTAGGATTCTTTTTTTCTGTTTTTTTTTTCTAGTTTTGAAGGAGAAATGTTTTTAGGGTGCGAGAAGCTTTTTTCTAAACAATTTATTAACCGTAAACCTAAAGTAATCAAACTGGTGTCAAGTTTCCTGGGTTCATTGAGTTCGTGCTTGAATCATGCCATTTAGTATGGGGGGGGGGATTGAGGCTTAATGGCGCGTCGACAACTTGGTCATTAGCGCCAACCTCAGTCACAGTGCAGTGGTCCGGGTTGCCACTGCACCACACATTACAGAGATGTTATTCAAACCCCTAATCTAAACCTTGTCTTGTTGTTAGTATGGTACAGTACCATTTGTAGCAGGGGCTCGCTTAGGGCCGGTGAACAACTGAACACCCTCCTTATATAATGTGATTTTTTTGCCTCAACCGTTAGGATGGACGGCCTTCAAGCATGGGAGTAAGGAAAGAACGTACACCTGGCCTTCCATTATGGTCGTCCCTACATGATGGCATCATCCAACTGCACTGTGACTGAGGTTGGCGCTAATGACCAAGCTGTCGACGCGCCATTAAGCCTCACTCCCCCCCCCTCATCCAACAGGTCGTAACAGTACTAATACTGTAACATCTGTCACGTGGCATCATCCAATAGGTCGTAACAGTACTAATACT
>JAHWFP010021126.1:0-33741 GCA_023313725.1 Lithobius niger | reverse complement strand
CTGCCAAATTCAAATTCTGGCAAACAGCAAGAATGTGACCAGGATCCCAATTTTTCCTTTGAAGTGCCTGATGATGACAGTAGCATTGCTGTCGAAAATTAGCAAGAAACTGTGAGTGTCTTATGTATGAAATTGTGCGATCATGGAAGAAGATTGTAGTTTTAAAATCTTGCTAAAGTTATTTAAAAATGACTTTCACTTATTATTGTTGTATTGTTGTTGTTTTTGTTGGAACGTTTCACGTTTATCTTGCAATTAACTCAGTTCTGTTTGCTGACGATAAACACAAGTTTTCCCAACGATGTTTAAATTCTTCGAATACACAATATTAGCGTGAGCAATAATAACACTTTACCAAAAAACCTCGAATAATACTCTATTGAGTAAAGTAGCGTATATATGACTTTTATTGGCAGCAGTCTGATGAAGAGATGTCTGATGTATCACAAGAAATATTAAAATACGTATTAAGATCAGTATTAGATATCTAGTGTATGAATGCGATTGTTCTCATTCATTCTATAATTGTCTCTTAATCTCATTTTTTTTCTAATCTCGTTATCTCATTTATGTCAAATCTCCTTTGTCTAATTAAACGCAAATCTTGTCTACCCCTTTTATTGCAAATTATGTTTATGTCCTTTATATCAAGCTCATTATCTTGGTCATCTCATTTATGTCATATCTTTTTTATCTCATAAATCTCCAATCTCGTCTAATCCTTTATATCAAAAAGTGTTGATCGTAATTGTCTCATATCAGGATTATCGCAATCTGCGGGGAAGCAGTCACAGCAAGTAAATAACATTAACTTTCCTAGAATGACAGTTGAGGACCAGTTAGCTAAGTTACACGAACTACTTAAAAACAGCGATCGGATTGGTTCATTTGTTATTTGTGTGGGAACAAACAATGTTGGGAAAATGCCCCCGAACCGCATCGCCACGTATCTTTCAAATTTTACTACTTCACTCCAGCTTTCTTGCTTGGTTGCCCATTCATTCAAGTGCATTTTTAAAGTTTCTCGGTTGCGCCAGATGTTTGTGGTTTTCCTAAGATGGAATTATATATTGCCGTATGTTACTTTTTCCTTGTGAATCCTTGCGTGGATATCTTTGCCTCACCCAGGTGTGTTGGCCTAACCTCGTTACACTATTTACCATTTACAAGTGTTGGAGTAAAAAACTGTTGAAGCTTTATTGTCCCATGGTCATCGTGGATTCCTTTACACACTGCTCAGATTCACGGACCTACAGTCTTGATATTAGTTTAAGCTAAGTGGGAAGGAGATCAAAGTACAGAAAGGCCATGAGGCTGAATGCCCAGCTCAGCCGACCTCATATTTTTTTTTTTAACTTTGGCTTCGTAGCCTAACACACTCGTAGCCTGTGTTGCTTTCTAACGAAGCTCGGATTGCTTCATAAGGTTGCGATAGTCAGATTTTATGGCATTTACCCGGCTTTCTATTTGATCTCAATACTTCCTAGTGCTTGTACCATTTTATTCTGGCATGTTAATCATATGTATATGCAGTAACTAAGCAGGTATCTAAATCTTTTTGAACTCTAAAAGGTATAATGCAAGGTTGATTACTACCACCTTCTCTTTTTGGTTTGATCACTGATGCTCTTTAACGCAACCGTAGCTCAACCTTTCCAGGGTTCTAATTAGTGCTGTATTTGCTCACTGCATTGCTTATGTCGGTATTTACACCGTAGTTGTAAACCTTGCTTGTCTTGCACAGTAGACAAGCAAATAATAATATGGTATCATGGTAAATGGTATCATGGTTAAGAAATTCTTTTTCGTTGTACAGGAAGGGAGGATGTAAAGGGATGGGCACGTCAACACGATGATTATTTCCGCCCAAATCTGACAAATCTAACCTCATTTCTGGCACACAGTACAGAACTAAAAAGCCAGACATATAAGCAGTAGAAAAACGTTTCAAAGGTGTTGACAGGACAAAGCAAGCAGATGTGCCTTAATTGCCACAGGAAATAAATGTGGAATACATGGCTAAACTGCCACAGGAAATTAATACAAGATGCGGCTTAAGCGCCACAGGAAATAAACACAACATGCGGCTGAAGAGACAGAGGAAACACAAATGGAAGTTTTTGCTAAAAAGGCACACAGAATAAATATCAAGTGAAGCTTTGAAATTTATAATTGTACACGGCCGTACAGTTCATGTAACATTGCTGAAATGTTCATAATATTGTTCCTGTTTTAATTTGCGCCACTAGTTTAGCAGTGCGTTAGTTCTTAGGCACAATATCACAGTCTCTTGAAGATGACACTAATACTGGGTACTGCCACTCCACCATTGCAAAATGTGTCAATAGTTGGTATAACAGGTTTAAACATGTTAATGTTAATGTTTTATGCCAAATTGTTCACATCAGCAACAATTTATATTTTACAGTGATACACTTTAGGTCTTCCATGCTCAAATGGCTTTTGAAATCCTTCACCCCTTCTACCATCACATTTTCAAAGTTTCTGAAGGTGCAAAGCAAAATTGAGTGCTGCCAGTTGTAATGCTGCTGGTGTTACTACCTTTGAAGTAGTGCATGGTGGACACTCAGTTAACTGTTTCTCAGCTGTAATTTCTTGTGTGAAATAGAATTGTTATTGTTTACTCTTTGATCACTTACCAGTCACTATGAGAGCTTCATTATCGACAAGCATTTCAGTAAACAGTCTAGTGATGATCAATTCTGGGTTTATGACAAACAAAATTTCTTCCTGTACACAGCCATGATGAAGTACACCTCCTCCCAAAAATTTGTTAGCAAAGTCAACCTGTAAAACAAATTCTTAGCAATTAGCCATTTAAAACCCAAGTTAAGAATTACCCTTTGGAAGATTTGGAACAATAACACTAGCCGTACAGCAATTTTATGAGTTACATATGCAAATTTTAACTTATTATTATTATTTATTACCAGGCTATCAATAGTTACATTTACTACCAAATTTTACTGACTTTTCGAGATACAATTTTACCATTTTGTTAGCTAATTTTGTAGTTTTTTTCCAGACCAATTACACTAGCTGTAAGTAGTAATAGCAAAAAAATACTACTAGCCAAGCCACAGTAATTTAATATTTATCAGAAACTCAACCGAAATTTACATTTTAAGATAGGTCCAATGTTTGACCTGGATACGTCCAAGCTATTTGCCACAACACGAGTACCTTTTACGATCTTAGGTTAATCCTTCAGGTTGAGGTGAAATGTTATACATTACAATGTCTTAGCTAAAAAGTTAAAACAATCGACTTGGTTCCAGCCATAACTGTGTGTTCTTGAGGTTAAATATTACACCTCTAAACGTTTATAGATCCAGGCTGATCCTTATTTCCTACCTCCTAGGGAAAACACACCTTTTTATGTTCAACACTAGACCTTTCCACAATTTTGGTTTACATATTCTTCAGCTTATTCAAATACAAATCAAAACCATATTTTTTTTTTATTTATTCGGAATTACTTTTTTTGGAGATGGTATCCTCTTCCAAAAGTTATCTCTTAACAATTTGTTGCATGGTGCGCATGTGGTCTTATTACAATCGCAGTACATAGCACTAACACAGTACTGAATTAAAAAAAAGACTTTGCCAAATAAAGCCACAAAAAAAAGTTGGTTCTCAGGCCCCACTGCGCCAATTTTTTCAATAAAATTAAAAGGAACGACGCGGAGAAAGCAGCAGTTACAGCAAAAAAAAATGGTCCTTAGAGAGAGGCATGAAAATATAAAATTACCATTCTTGTCATTCCGTGGTAAGCAGGATGATGAGGTAGTGTTCATTATTTACCCAAAATTAAAAATAATTCTGTGGTAAGTATCATCCTCGGTGCTTGCTGTGGGTTTTGTCACGGATAACTCAGTCGGTTTACGTCTAACAATCAGCATTTATTGAGATCAATAAATGCTTTGCACGTCTGGGTGCTGATCACGGTTCTGGAAACTGCGGCCATTACACTGTCTCACACACTTCATCAATTCTCAACTATCTACTGTCAGACTGTAAGACACAATGCATGCGATTGCCTGGTGGCAAACGCTCGCACGTGGCGAGTGGCATCCAATGCCCACTGAGAACTCGCCACAAGATCCCCTTGCTATCCCTGAAAACGACCTATGGGCGATGGCAAAGCTTGTACAAAAAGTGTGATTTAGATCGGCTGCAAAGTGGAAAATTGAACAAGAAAATTCAAAATTATACATAGGCTACTTTCAGACTGTTCAGACGCCACCTTGCTGTGCAAGCTTTTGTCCTCGGTGCTTGCTACGGGTTTTGCCACGGATTAACTCAGTTAATTTACGTCTAACAATCGGCATTTATCAGGTCAATAAATGCTTTGCACGCCTGGGTGCTGACCTCGGTTCTATAAACTGCGGCCATTACGTTCTCTCACACACTTCGTGAACTGTCAGACTCTAAGACACAACTGCATGCGACACCTGATGGCACACGCTTGCACGTGGCAAGTAGCGTCTAATGTCCACTAGGAACTCACCACAATTCCCTAAAGTACAAAGCAAACACGTACGAAAAAAAATTCCGCCCATTCACACAAATTTCTTATGAAAACGGCCTGAAACTTTCTGTTTTTAAGTGGCCTTAACATTTCTTTATTTTATATCTTGACATGAAACAGATTTAAATGAAAAAAAAATCTAGACACATGCTAGTGTGTCGCGCCAAGTTAGGCAACAATCATCACATCAATTCAATTGTCGAGGTTGTAAACCATTGTAGCGCGATGCCATAGCATCAGTGTCTTATATCTTGAAGCATAGTTGGGCACATTTCAGGTACTTGGGGAAAAATAATAATGCGATACAAAAGCTTAAATTGTGTTGAAATCGAGAGCAATGACCCACCTGACAAAAATTAACTCGTGTAGGAATGCCAGCTAAGCTGCTTTCAATGCAAAATTGGACCCTCAATAACGTTGAAAATGTGTTACTAGTTACTAGATAGCTAGTCCGCTCATCCCCATGTTAAATCCCATATGGTGATTATTTATTGATACCGAGATAACGGGAAGGCTTCCAGCTATGAAATTGGACGAATAACTACAGTACGATACGAACTGCATACCTTTTATGGTTTGAAGCCTGGGGGCATAACGGGGATAGCGTGAGAGGGTGCGTAAATACGAAAATATTGTTATAATCATTGTTAGTATTGTCGGCATCGTCTCTCATTGGACGGCCAAAGTTCCGACAATGACAACGTGAGTGTTTACTGAACTGCGTGCCTAGACACACACTAGTGCAAACAAACGATAAATATAAACAACTTTGTCAAAAAAATTGTATTCACGTCTAATTCACGAAAAATAAACCAACTGTCAACACAAAGCAAAATAAACAAAGCCAAAATCTGATAAAGAGGCCAGAAGTTGAGAGCGATTCGGCCCTTCAAAGGAGTGATATCAACACACCAAAACTAACTAAATAAAACAAATTACAACAAAATTAAAACCTAATCAAAAACCTATAAAGAGATGACTAAGTTGAGAATGGTTCGGCCTATACGCAAAAGGTAGTAGCAAAGTGTTGAAAACCAATTTCTTGTTGACGTGGCACTTTATTACAAATCTGCACGGTAGTGGAGTTGAGTAAATGCACAATTAAAAAAAAAGGAGTGATATCATATCAAAAACCAAAACTGGTAAAAGGGGCTGCCGAGTTCCGAATGGTACGGCCTTCAAAGGAGTGATATCAACACACCAAAACATTTGCCAACTTAATCGCACTAAATAATACTTTGGACATTAAATGAAAATTTGAACATTGCTACCGAAAGTAGCAATGTTCTATTTTTCATTTAACCTTCGAACTATTAAGCGGTGCAATTAACTTGGCGAATGTTTTGGTGTGCTGATAACTCCTTTAAAGGGCTGAACCATTCGGAACTTGGCGGCCCTTTTACCAGTTTTGGTTTTTGATATGATACTATTACACCTTAAAGCTCCTACATCTAGCAACTTACATTTAAATTTTAAATGGGCTATCATGTTTCTATACAGAGTTATGACTTTATTGTTAGTAAAAGCTTGTACGATCTGAGATATTCTGGTGGAATGAGAAGTTCGGCTGCAATTCAATTTTATTAGGAGTTTTTAAGGGTCACGTTCACTGACAGGGTTTAGTAAATGTATTATTTAAATTAAATAACCATACAATTAATAAAAAGAAATTATCAAAAAAAAATTTATATGAATTTTCATTTCTGTTGGTCACGTGTGCCCTTAAACCTCTGGAGTTCTAAAATCGACCGATTCAATGAAAATTTCAGCCCGTAAATTTAGATGTTGTACTTTGTAAGTTAGATACTCAATCTTAGAACACGCCCAAGTTCATTTCACGAGATTGGAAGTTGTAGAAGGAACGATATTACGAAGAGTATGAAGAGTAAACTTGTTCCTAGTTTTCAGGCACTGCTATTTATTTTTTGCTCTCTATTACTACAGAATTCTTTTCTAGATCAATAATTGCTTACTTCTAGCATCCCAATGCCGTCATCCTCTATCGTTCCAGATGATGAAATGTCCAAGTTTCTAAACTTCGTTGTTAGCCTTGACCAAACTGGAAATTTTTCTAAAACTTGGCGACGGAAACTTATTGCTCCGGTGTGCTCTGGAAAAAAAGCAACAATAAAATTTTGGTGTAGACAAACCTGGCAATACTGATCAAAAATTCTTCCGGAGAGGCAAAAACAAGTTAAAAGTATCTTAATTCAAAATGACCTGTGTACTTCGAACCCCGTGAAATATCTAGTCAAAGTCCCCAGAACTGTACGGCATAACATTTGTAGAATAATTAAAAGAAATAGTTTTGTTTAAATTGCAGAATTTTAACATTTTAATGAAAAAATGTATACCTCCCTACTTTCTTCATAAGAAAACTTGTGCTGGTTTTAAACAAGCAGTGTTGCTTTCGCCATAAGTTTTCAGCTTCACTTTTCTTTATTTTGAGTTTTGTAGTTAACGGTTAAACTAGCTCAATACTGGAGGACAAAGGAACATTTGGAGGAGGGCATTGCCAATCCTAGTCCCATAAGGATGGGTGACATAACATTTCTATTACCAAAGATCATTTTTTTTTAATCTCACAGGCTCAGCACTGTCTCCACAATACATCAAAGTTGTTCTTTAGCAAAATTTTTCGATCCCTCTGCATGACGTCTCTGCTGACACATCGAACACATAGTCTCTTCAAGGCGGTTTTTTTCACCCAATCTACCGATTAAAAATGGCAGAGCTGTAGTTTTGATTTGCGAGGATTGCATGTGTAAACATAATTAACAAGTGATTGAAATTGTCGCCACAAGAAGCATCCCCACTTTACTGAAAGAAGGTAAAAAGTCATTCACTGCAAGTATAATAAACCTATTTATCGGCCTAGCAACTCTTTTGACATGGTAAACAAGCTGGTGAGCGTAAGACAGAGAGTAGACGTTTTTAAACACTTCTTTCGTGACATTGGTCACCATTTTGCTAATCAATGCATCCAGCAAGTCCGCTCTAAATCAACTGTCTACTGACATCATTTTTTATGGAAGCAGCAGTTTTTGGTGTAGTCAGTTCCTTACGGCGGGGATAATAGTTAGGAGGTAAGCCCTACCGCTGAGGGTAAGTTGAGGGGTAAATGAATCTGGTGATATCAGTTCGGAGGTAGGTGGGGAGGCAAGACGATTTACCCTATAGTTCCGGGGCAAACATTACCTCGGAGGTAACTAACCCGAGAGGTAAATAGTTGGTGATAACAGTTAAGAGGTAGCCCATTTCGAAGGATGAACGGGTGTAAAGTTACCTTCAAGCTCCGGGATAAATGAGCCGCAATTACCCCGACCAAGACAGTGGGGTAGCTTGAGAGGTAAGTGGCAAAAAGCTACACCGCATGACACGAATGCACTGCAGCACAGTGAATGCAGGTGTTGCCTTACGTCCGTGGTGATTCCACATAAACAAAAGATCAGAACTCTTCGCATAGCTGTCTATAATTTCTCCATTGGCTCACCATACAAAACATTGGTAATATGAGTAAAGGGAGGTTTGACCTCAACCTTCCATGTTAAAGCCGAAATTTCGATGCTTAATAATTCTCAGCTGTCATTCAATATTTTCCACTCAATTTAGTATGTAAGCTTTGTTGGACTTGGTGAACATGTGTCCGAATTTAATTAATTCCAATTTGCCACATCGGAGAGTTAGACTTAAGCTGGGATCGTGATTTTTATTTTTGGCTTCTTGTTCTTGGCACGACACATTTCTACTAGATTCTCTACAGATGAAATTATTTGTCCTATAAAACTGGTTCTTAGCTCATTTTGCAGGTATTGCTCTGTAAATGTGCCCTTTCCATGAGTCATTTTTAAATTGGTCAAGTGGTTCAGGGGTTTGGGAGCTCTAAAAGACCAGGCTGATTGTTTTACATTGTATTAAATATTGTTATTATGCCACAATGCCAATCAGCAAACACTAGCTGCAAAACGTAGAATTGAGATTAAAGAGCGTGTTTCCGTATTGGCTTGCGCAAACCGTAATTGAAAAAGATACAAAACATTAAAACAAGCTAATCTAAACTTCATGGGTTAAAGTAGCACGAAATAGAAAACAAAAACGGACTTGTTTGATGCTTAAGGTAAGGTTTAACTGACCCGAAGTCAAAACAGCCAAGGAACACAAATAAACTTTCCTGTAAGGGTTCAGATATTGCAGTGTTGCTGTATTGTTTAGTCCACATTAAATCTTACTGCTGTATCCAACCATTATACATGTAATTATAATTAAAACCAGAGCCCAAATTTCAAAACTTTTAATGCACAAACGAACAAAGAATAATGTAAGGCTGCACATTCGACTGCTTTCTTGGCCAAGTTTTGTCAGTGTTCTTCAGTCATGTCGTTTACGTTCATCACCCTATCGATGATACATATATCATTTTCAAGATTTGCAAGCACTAATTTTCCACATTGTAATTTCATTATTACGTTCCAGGATATTTTCAGGTTTTCAATGGCTCGCACGAACCCTGAATTACCTGTACAGTTGTGCTAAGCACACTAAGGCAATTAATTTTAAACATTTTCCGGCGATGTTATTTAGCCAAGTAGAACGCACCAAACATTAGCTGATCTATCATGTGCAAAAGTAAAAATGGTAAAAATATTTGAATACAGCAGTAAGGTTTCACGTGGATTAAGCAGTACAGCAACGCTGCGTTATCTGAAACCTTACAGGAATCTTTATTTGTGTTCCTTTGTTGTTTTGACTTCGGATCAGTTAAACCTTACCTTAAGCATCAAACGAGTTAGTTTTTGTTTTCTAAGGGCTCGTTTACGCAACGACAGTTTTCTCGCTCACTAGCTTTTACTTGATCAATACTAAATCTGATGGCTGCTTCTCGCCTTTACCAGCTTTGCGGCTTTGGAGTTGTCTATGCGTATTAGTAACCATGGCAACGACGCAGACGCAAATCTTCTCCTCGTGCCTCGTGACACGGCGTACGATGCTTGCAACATGATAGCATCGATTTATGACAACAAGAAAACAATTTTTACTGCAGTGCAAGACGACGGACTGTTTTTTGTATGCCGGCATTCGATGGTTTGTCTTCGATTCGGTAGCCACGAAATGGACGCCATGTTAGATTATGAATTCTCGCTGCGAGAAGCTATTTATTCTACCGACGTTTGATCATTGCTAGAAGCTGTATTCGAAGGAGAATAGCAAATTTTGGAAATAGCGTGAAATGACAACAATCTTGTAGCAATGTTTAAAATTACTGTAGCACTTTGTTCTTTATCTGTGTTGTTATTTATAATACATACAATTGTTTTTTATTACCGCATTCATTTAGTAGCAACGGGAAACTAATCGTAAATAAATAACGGTTGACTAGCAAATAGCTTTTGGCGAGCGGAAGGCCTTTTTGCGTGAACGCGCCCTAATACAACAAAACTATGCTGTAAACAATGAGAAAATGTAATTGACGGTAAGTTAGCTAAAGTTAAGGTACGAGACCATCCAGCAGGATAAGTACAAAAACGATGAAGTATTACATTGAAGTAGTCGTTTAACTACATATCTATACATTCCATAAGAATGCTCTCCAATCTGGCTCCCTGTTTCTGAATGAATTCTGTTGCCCACCCATCTGTCGTCTTTTTTCATTGGGGGAGGACGAGATAGTAAAATATAAGCGAGAAATTGCGTGTTTCGTTAATACAGGGTGGTCAATAAAAAACGAAACTGGAACTTGTGTCTTGTTTTGTAAAAAAAAAAAACAAAGGCTTGATAGGTACTATCTTTCTGGATCAGATATTTTTGGTCCGAAAAGGTTGGTCGTGTTTATTGCTGAAAGAAAAGCAGTTTGATAAAAGATATCTGAAATGAGAGGTTCGCCTACGTATGCGTTTGTTCACACACCTCCAATAGTTATGCAGAGCAGTTCGATGTTTATTTACACCAATATTGCTGTCAGGAAGAACGTTCAACTCCTTTAAAGTGCAGTCTGAATTATGACCAAAAGAGCTTTCAAAAAAAAGGGGGTGGGGGGTCCAGGAAATCACCATCGGAAAAAAGGAAAATAGCACTAAAAAGGGCTAATGGCAGTAAAAGAGGGCAAGTAGCTCTAAAAAAGGCCAAATGGTACTAAAAAAGGCCAAACAGTAAAATGTTCAATAGAAGAAGTAAATAAAGGCAGGCACTATTTCTTCGTCCCCTACAAAAAGCGATCTAAAGAAATAGGTTTGTAAAAATAACTATTAATGACCGGTCCATATACTGCAATCCTGGAATTGCCTTAGTTTTCATGGTTTTTGCTTTTGTTTTGAAAGTCTTTATTTTTAAAGCCTTTTTAATTTTTTTCTACCGAAAGGGTAACCAAATAAAAAGGTTTTGCTTTCAATTATGAGTTCAAAGGCTTTCATCAGTTCAAGGAAGGTCGTTTTGTCGGTGGTTGTGAGATTTTTTCTTGCATCTTTGGTACAGTTAACTGTAGGAGCATTCTGATGAACCGTTTATTTTGACAGATGCTCAGCTGATCAAATGCATTACTTGCTCAGGTGCTTCTCCTTTATCCCTGTTGACCAATCAGAGCCATGCTTTATTCAAAAGTGTATGAAAACACGTCACCGTCACATGCATAACCAATCACGGCTTGACATTCGCTACCCCCTTGGCTTACCTCCTAACTGATATCTCCGAATTAGTTGAGGTGTAAGTTGGAAGGTAAGTTGAGGGTTAACTACCTCCGAGGTAGCCAACCCTAACTTACCTCTTGACTAATATCACCGAACTTTTCCTCTTTTCCGTTTTTTTTCCCCCGGAGGTGTGGTGTAGCGACCTCGGGAGGTAAACTTACCTGGGAGGTAGATTTGCCCCGTGACTGTTATCCCCGGCGTTAGTGGTTCGATGAGTTTAAGAAAGTGCTCAAAGATTCTTCTGCGAAGAACTCAATTTGAGTTTTCAGACCTTAAAGTCACTTTAATGTTGACGTTTCCAATTTTCTAAATTTCAACATCAAATTGATTCTAACTACACAAGAGGTCATGACATGCTACCAAGAATTGTAGGGGTTCTCGTTTGCCGTTTGGAGCATTTTGTTCCTAATTTTTGTGGCTCTGGGTTTGAGAGGGTGCACCGTCTTTACGTCTTATTTTATTTTATATATAGGGAAGAAATACATTGCTGTGTATCGTAATGTATGGTAATATGGTAATATCACGTAATATGACCGTGAACTTTATGGAAAAAATCGGTTGTTCCTTCGTGATGTACTTGGGTAAGTTTTCACTTCAGTTGTAACTATGACACCGGCTTACAAGGTGCCATTAGTAAATATGGACTAATTTAAGAAAGTAAGAAAACGTTAAATGGTGGACCGGATGACTGAGGTATCGGGCTAGTGTAGGCTAATGAAGCTAGTACATGTCCGGAAGAGAAATTAATTTCTAAGGCATTCGTTTTGTGGTGACTGAATAAGTGACATTGTTAAATTAGTGAACATTGCAGTTAGCATCTTTTTGCACACTTAAAATATTTGTGTAAAATTTGGCAGGATACATTTTCTAAACTAGTTCAGCTTTGTGAAAACGCTATTTGAGGTTTTGTTCAGTTGATATACAGGGTGGGGCAGAAAGGACGGAACACCCTTGGCAATCAAAGATGGTTAATGTTAGGATAATGAAACTTTGCATGGTATGTAGGCGAACGGGGAGCCAACTAACCATGAATCGATCACTGACCTTGACGCATATTTTCAAGGTCATCGTGATGCTAACTTTTTGACTATGCTTTGTAGAACCCCACTGTAAATTAGAAACTTGTAGACAGTGTCAAGGCATGGCCAATGCAAAACACAGAACGAAATTCGGTGCGTTAGTTTAGGAGTTACGGGCATTACAAGAATCATTCTGTTGTGCTGGCCGAGTGGCTTTCCTGCCAAACAGTTCTGTCAGGCTCTTTCGTACACCATGCATTGTATTGGTAGGTAATGGTGTTGGCAGCATACGCAAATTGGCATAATTCATTAACCGTGATTAGCTCTGAAACAAAATCAGAAATGTTAACCTGAGGGAGGAACAACATTAGTTTCATTTCTAGACGACCACGGTGACTAAACTATGCCAACTTGCATAAGATGCTGTAGTTTGCAGCACCATTCTGTTCATACGTGTAATGTAGCAGGTTGTGTTGAGCTAGTGTCGAGTCATCAGTGTGTCAGTTGCTGTTTGTTTCCAAGCATGCTTCATGTACTTTGAGGACCACTGGACTTAATTTTACACTCACTGTTTGGCAGGAAAGCCACTCGGTCAGCATAACAAAATGATGCTTGCAATTTTCGTAACTCCTAAACTAGCGTACCGAATTTCGTTCTGTTTTTTACAATGACCATGCCTTGCCAGTGTCTATAAGTTTCTAATTTAAACTGGAGTTCTACGAAGCATAGTTAAAAAGTTAGCATCACGATGACCTTGAAAATATGCGTCAAGGTCAGTGATCGATTCATGGTTAGTTGGCCCCCTGTTCGCCTACATACCATGCAAAGTTTCATTATCCTAATATTAACCATCTTTGATTGCCAAGGGTGTTCCGTCCTTTCTGCCCCACCCTGTATAGTCTTTTTTTTTTAATGTAATGCTGACAACACCAATATTGGAAGAAAAAATACTGCACGATACCAAAGTATCGCCTACCGAAAATGTTACCCTGCATATTTCCACAGACTGCAACTTACTAACTTTTTCTTCTCGTGCGAAAGTGCAAATGTTCTCTCTCTCTCTGTTTCTCTCCATGAGGGAAGCTATGGTACTAAATATTTTTTACACTTGATTGTTTGAAGCACTCCTATTACGCAACCATAAGATTCACCACAAATTAACATGGTTTTTAACGTTTGGGTTCAATCGTCTGCTAGCAGAACGGGCCATAATTTTAACTTACAATTGTAGATAAAAATGCCTAAATGAAGAGGATGTAAACCGGTTCCTTGCATTTCGGAGCCTTACAGTTTAGGCTTCATTTTTCAAAGTTTTAAAAAAGTAACAAAAGACTAGGAACACATTGCGAAGTGGTACCTGTCTCATTGCCATTCATGATCAAGCTGCTGTTTTTCTCTTAACCTACCAGTTAAAACTATCCGTACTTAGTCGTAATGGAGCCTAAATAATTTTTCAAATGGTTCGGTGACAAAAAGGTTGTTCTTTTGGGATAAGAGAAGTTAAAAACGAACTGCCTGCCATTAACTGTGGGCTTTTGATGAACTGAGAATTTTTATTCTCTTTCTGCAAAATGAGCACCGTGCTCGACTTACACTGAAAAAAACAGGACTTCACTGAGAATTTTCGTTATCTTTTCACTAAATGAGAACCATGGTCAGATTACACTGGGAAGACCCTGGCTCATCGAAACTGAAACCGACAGCGTACCTCCTCCTTCGTTAATTATGTAGATCAAAATTTTTCTCAATGAGCGTTGACAAACAAACCACAGATCCATACAGTATATCTACTTAGAGGATACTGCTTTGTTTTATGCCCTTATTAGAGAAATGACGTCAGCTTCATTAATCGTCGGGTTTTTCCGGAAACACGAAGCTACTTCTCGGTTAAGATACGTTTCATTTGGCGTATCAACAACATAAAAATAAAGTTAAGCCTAATACGAAATGCCAATACTGTAGCGAACGAAATTACAGGTTGTTGATGAAATGCGATGGTGGATGGTATCGCTACGCCAAATAAGAGTTAAACATCGTCAACAAAACATAAAAGGTAAACATTATACACAAAACAAAACACCGTAAATCAAAATTACTCGGTATATCAAAATCGAGATCATAAATCGAAACCGAATCCCCACACGAAATTCCTTTACATAATCGTTTAGGGAAAAAAAAACAAAAATTCTCAACCGAATTCCACTAGTGTTTGTATTAAATGTATAATTTGGGTGATTTAGCACTCAACTCCTTTCCAAAAAAATCCCTCGAGCTTGGATTACCGTGGTAAAACACCCAAATTGTCGATTTAACACAACCACTCGTGAACTGAAAAGACGACACAACTCTTTTCAGTAATTATATAAATCAAAAATTTACTCGTCGATACATGATCACCGACAACCAAACCACACACCCACACAATATACATCACTTAGACGAAGTGGTTTGCTTTCATTTTCGTCATATGTATATCGGGGCAATGACATTACCTTTGGTAATCGTCGGACTTTTATGGAAACACGAAGCTGCTTGGTGCCAGAACTCGGAGCTTTAGGTTTTAACTTAGTTGACGAGTAGCGTAACAATGAAGGGGGGGGGGGGGATGTTGGACAAAAGTCTTACTGGAAAATCGTTTAATGGAGTAATTGTGTAAATAATCTGCCTAATAAAAAAAAAATCTCGAAGATCATCTAAACGGGATATCATATAATGGATAAACGTGGACAATAATATAGCGACGATTTCTGATGTTATATGTACATTAGACGATTTTCCATTTACAAATTTTGTGTTAGCCAATTTTCCGTTATGCTGCATACGTTCTTCCAATTGTGCGAATTTCTAGTTAGACAATTACCCCTCGACTCGGTTTAGGCCTACTTAATACTAAGTAGCAATGCTGAAGCAAACGGAATTAGAGGTAAGATAACGAAATGCAAGAGGGAGTTAGCATCACAAGTGTATTTCAGTGGGAGTGTCAGCCTACCAGAAGGCTAAAGTAGTGTAATTGCACTCAGGATATGGTACAGATTGATGCATTCTACTTGTCTAAATGACATTGCTAAAATATTGTAACAACCATAGTCTTAGACGTGTGCATAGCACAGACCTACAGATTAAGTAATTCAGGTTTCGTGCAATTCCTTGAAAACCTAAAATATCGTTGAAAATAAGAATGAAATACCAGTCCTGAAATCGTGAATCAGAAATCTTGAAAAGTAGCGTATGTATCATCAATAGGATGAACAGAAAGGAAACGACTTGACTTCAAGAATGCTGAAAAATTTAGCCCCGAATTTAGGCGAGTGTGTAGCCTTATTATACACTATACTATTCTTACAATAATTTTGAAAGTCGGCCTATGGTTTTAATTTTATTAATGTGTCCAATGGTTGAATAAAGCAGTAAGGTTTCACGTGGGAGTAAACAGTATACGAAGACTGCATTATACAAAACCTTACACGAAAGTTTATTTGTGTTCCTTTGCTGTTTTAACTTCAAATCAGTTAAACGTAACCTTAAACATCAAACGAGTTTGTTTTGTTTTGTAATTCGTGGTACTTTGAAATACCAAGTTGGTCTTCTGTACTTATCGCAAATGCACTGAATTTTGTTAGCTTTGCACGCTCATTCAGTGCGTGTCATTTTGTTTTTTGGAAGTTGGTTTGTCCGGAGCTCTTTTTTTAAATTTTTTTTTAGCAATTTGGCTTTTATTTGTAACATAGGACGGAAAGCCAAATGAGATATTTTAGCTTTAACACGGGAGGGTGATGTCAATCCATTATATAAACTAATTCGTAATAAGAATAATGCTTCCTCTTCACGTTTCCATAAAGTGCGAGTGAATTGTTGGCTCACCAGCAGGGTTAGCATTTGTTTAATCTTCAGTCTACGTCTGGCGTTTGCTGATTGGCAACGTTGCACAAAAACAATGTTTAAAACAACGTAAAACAATAAAACTGATCGTTCAGGGCCCCGTAAATCCGGAATGGCACGACCAATTGAAATTTCTATTCCTATAAAGGGAGCATCTGCGGAAGTGTGTCTTTCAAATGAGCTACGAACCAGCTTCCTAGGACAAATAGTTTAGTCTGTAGAGACCATTGCATAAATGTGTCCAAAGTCCACTACCATTGCATTAAGACAAAAATGAAACTCACGATTCCAGCTTTTAAGTATAGATCTTCAAGATCTTCACACCAGAAATTAGTATAATTTGGTATATATCTTGGCCAAGTCCCACAAAGCTTGTATAACAAATTTCAGCGGAAAATGTTGAAAGATGGCTGAGAAATTAAGCATCGAAATTTCGGCTTTAACATTGGATACCAAGGTCAGACCTTACAGTAAAGGCTACCTACCGCCTTTACTAATTAGCAGCTTCTCCCATAGGCACTAATACTAAAACACTTCCATCACCATAAATTCTATTCACATGTCTAACCATTTCTCAAGGCCAGCGGTCCCACTGACCATTGAAACTAGAGGTGTTGTCAGGTGAACATGCTGACATGAAATATACTCCATAACACCCTGCTGTTCAGTATTACGTACAAAGCCAGTTGGTTCTGAACCAGACTGATTGTCTGATTTTTTCTGCAGCTGGATGAATTTAACGTGGATGGATGTATCTGGATATCGACCATATAAGCCATACTAATCGGCATTGCGATCAACATCACAAAATCCTAATAGCACGGCAATTGTTCAAGATGAGGCTGACTTGTTAATCCTTCTCATTTTTACACTTGTCGAAATTTGAACTCAATCAGAGTAAAAACGGAACACTTTTTGATGATTATTCCTTAACGACGTGCCCAATTTATGAAGTTTTTTGTTAAACCACCCCTAGGTAGTACTCTACAAAATGTGCGTAAAATTTAGTTTTTATTGTTTTTGTGGTTTTTGCATGATAAAAGGTTGCACTGGCGTCTCTTCATAAACGGTGTTCTGCTCGCTTCGCTCCAATTAGCAAAAAAGCAAATACAAAACCAGCTGGTAACCCATCTAATGATGGCATGTGCTTGGTAAATGGTGTTCAAGTGTTGTCAAGGTGGCATTCCCCTTTACTAGGATAGCAGAAGACACCACTCGTGCTATTTCTCGGGTGGCTATGAGGTTTGGGATAAAAGCCTTTGCTGCTGTTGATGTTTCTGTGAGACGATGAACTCGTTTGTGCAAACAGTAATAATATAGTAGATAAAAACTACAAGTGAAGGAATAATAACCCTGAGTGAAGGAATAAAAGCCATGCATGTACATTATGTTTTTTTTTTTTAATTTAAAAAAAAAAAAAAAAAGGAAAGCCAGAGTTTCAAAGTCTAGTAACTAGAGAGTCTTTAGGCCTTACCTTCCTGGGTGACGTGTCGAAAATAGTGCAAGATGCAGTTGAGTTTCTCCGCTTTACTTGGTGCAATTCCTCTGCCCCTGTCTCCACTGAAGAGCCCTACAAAGTTAATATCTGGAAAACTGGAATATTCGGAATTTCTTCCCACCGAGTTACGTTTTGGAAAAGTACAGAAAAAGGCATTGGCGAGCAATGAAGCCACTTGCTTTTGTGACATTGTAATGGTGTGCCCTTGTCCCTGACGAAGAAGGGGAATTGAGCGAGTGCAGATGTTGGGCAAGTCCAGTGCTAGGTCAACCATAGCAGGTATAAGTTCTTGGAATATTACTCGGGCTTCTTCTTGTACTAAAAACTATAAAACAGATCAACTGATCAACAATAATTCTGAAAATATGAAAATGGACAAAACAAATATTGCCTGAAAATGGTCATAATCTTGGGAATTCACAAGATAGAGAGAAATAAGAGACTTCTGCTAAAATGGTTCACTATTATCCCAAATTTTTCACATATTCCAGAACAATTTTAATGTTTTCTTGTAAATTTCAGTATTTTGTGGATACGGGCCCTTTCATGCAACCTTAAATAAATGCAATGTATGAAAAGACTCATTACTGTAATCTTAATTTTTGTAGTAAGTGTATCTTCCCCAAAACAAAACTTATCAAGAATTCCCGTCAAGCTTTTCGGCCGTGTGAAGCCGTGATATCAAACGCCAAGGTCTTTCACCAAGCTAATCCCACCGAGTAATAGTTAGAAGGTTAAATGAAATATATGAAAATTGCTTACTGCGCAATTTTCAGGTATTTTACTAACGTTTGAAGTATTAGTCGGTGGGATTAGCTTGGCAAAAGAGCTTGGCGTATGATATCACGACTTCACACGGCCGAAAAGCTTGGTGGGAATTCTTAACAAGTTTTGTTTTGGGGTAGTTATGAGATATTTTTGGTCCAAATTGATGAAATCCATTTTTTTTTCTTAGCAATTATGGGATGGAAACACCAATCTAGTTTTCTGGTCCATTTCTTTTATTTTTTTTTTGTTGGCTTTCGTTAGATTTTGAAGACAGCAGACACCTTTCTCAAATGATAAGTCGTTCTTATTAGTACCTACGTATCTCCTTGCAAACGCACGGATTTCGTTAATGTTCAGTTTTGCATTGTTGCATAATAACAATGTTTAAAACAATGTAAAACAATCAATTTGGTCGTTTGGAGCTCCCTAACCCCTGAACCACTTGACCAATTAGAAAATGCCTTATGGAAAGGGCACATCTACGGAGCAATACCTGTAAAATGAGCTAATAACCAGTTTTTTTCACCGCATGGAAGAATTTGTTTTCGAGATACAAAAAAACGTTAGCCAGTAGCCAGTAATTAGGCAAATTTCAACGTTATTCACATCGTTTTTGCAATAAGAAAACGTTAAGCTGTGTCGTTAATAGTGGCTTTTATGTTCTCAGGCGACCAAAGTCTCACTATTAAACATGTTTCAGCCTTTTCTGTCGCATAGTTATTTATCCTCAAATGGCTGAAAACAGCCAAACTACTTTTGCTGTAAAGAGACAACGTGTCTAGTGGTTGCTATGCTCATATATACATATTATCTGGATGTTATCATTTTATCTTGGCGGGCGACGGTCCAAATTGATGAAATCCATTTTTTTTCTTAGCAATTATGAGATGGAAACACCAATCTAGTTTTCTGGTCCATTTCTTTTATTTTTTTTTTTGTTGGCTTTCGTTAGATTTTGAAGACAGCAGTTACCTTTTTTCAAATGATAAGTCTTTCTTATTAGTACCTAAGTACCTCCTTGCAAACGCACGGATTTCTTTAATGTTCAGTTTTGCATTGTTGCATAATAACAATGTTTAAACAATGTAAAATAATCAATTTGGTCGTTTGGAGCTCCCTAACCCCTGAACCATTTGACCAATTAGAAAATGCCTTATGTTGGAAAGGGTACATCTATAGAGCAATACCTGTAAAATGAGCTAATAACCAGTTTTTTTTCACCGCATGGAAGAATTTATTTTCGTGATACAAAAAAACGTTAGCCAGTAGCCAGTAATTAGGCAAATTTCAACGTTATTCACATCGTTTTTGCAACAAGAAAACGTTAAGCTGTGTCCTTAATAGTGACATTTATGTTGTTAGGCGACCAAAGTCTCACTATTAAACATGTTTCAGCCTTTTCTGTCGCATAGTTATTTATCCTCATATGGCTGAAAACAGCCAAACTGCCTTTGCTGTAAAGACACAACGTGTCTAGTGGTCGCCATGCTCATATATACATATTATCTGGATGTTATCGTTTTATCTTGTCGGGCGACACACTAGCGTGTGTCTTGGTGTGACAAAGTTATGAAAGTTTTTAAATACAAATCCATGCGAAGCAACACGACAAAGCCTAAAACCCTCACAATTTTCTATTCACACACTTAGTTAAGAAAGTTTTCCGTGGCATCGCAAGTCGTCAAGTGTCAGCAATGTTTGTCACTTTTTTTGTAAAAGTAACAAATAAAGGTGACAAATATTACTGACCCTTGATAATTTGCGACTCCTTACAACAAAAGCGCTCTTTCCATTGAACGTGGCATTATGCATCAGTTGTTTCAGAAAATACTTGTTGCTTGAATCATTCTGCAAGATGGCGGCCAGTGTCATGAAAGAAATGTTTGCTTGCCATCTTCTGCTCACCATTAGGCTTGCATTATACTTACATTGTAAAGGGCATTGCAAATTAGTTTAAGGTTAAATATTGGTTGAGTAAAGTCGAGTAAAGAAGTTATCACCTTCTTTTGGTTAGTGGGGACGCTATGTGGGAGACAGTCTCCACCATTTATTAATCGTGTTTTCTTAAATAATCCTTCACTCTCTCAAGCTAAGACGTCAGTTCATGTGTGTGTCTTTGTTTTCGTGCTTTCTGTGCATGCATTTTTAGGTAAAAGTGCTCTTTGATTAAAAGACACAGCCGGGGGAAAAAAAGCAACTACGCTATATTCTATAATTAGAAAACCAAAACAAACTCATTTTGATGCTTAAGGTAAAGTTTAAGGGAACAGAAGTGAAAACAGGAAAGCAACACAAATAAACTTTTGAAAGGTTTTAGATACAACAACGTTGCCGTATAGCACTGTTTAGTCCACGTGCTTGTTGCATACAAATGTTTTTTACACTTTTTACTTTGAACACGACAGTAAAATCTTCGGTAACTGCACGCATCGTATTACTGGTAGGCCTCCTTGGATAAACAACATTGCCGGAAAAAGGCATCATCTTTTATCATCTGTAGCGTGATAAATCCAAAGGAGACAGTCTGACTGAAAAACACCGAAAAATTACGTGTCTCCGTTTGTATCTGTTTCGCACTATTTCCGAGCTCTGCAATTTGATCTGCACTGCACTGAAAACTAGTGTAATAATCCACCAAACAATTGTTTTTCGCCTTTTTAATAACCATTGTTTTTTTTCTGGCAGGTGCAATGGTTTCAATTTTATTTACATGTCTAATGGTTGAATGCAGGAGTAAGGCTTCACGTGGACTAAACGTTACACCAACATTGCAGCACCCGAAACCTTACAGTAAAGCTTATGCTTGTTCCTTTCTTTTTTGACATTGGTTCGATTAAACCTTACATTAACCTCAGGCGAGTGTACTTTTGTTTTTTAATTCATGATACTTTGTATCACACATTATTCTTCTGCACTTTACCAATATAGATGAGCAATAATAACTGACACTATACACTGCAAAGAAAAATTTCTTACATCTCTGAAAAATGCGTGCATTCCATTGAAGTTCCAGTCTTTTGCATGTTGAGGATTGTAAGCTTTTATCGCACTCTGAAATGAAATAAAAAAATTATTGACTGAGCTAGCAAATTTTTTTAACTCGATGATTGTGTATTTTGCTTTGTTGGTTTGTCTGTCTATTGTTCCGCAGCAATTGCTAAACGTAAATACCAATTTAAATTAAATTTAAGAGGAATATCTTTGATATAGGTCTGAATGACATATGTTCTTGGATTTTTTACCACTTGACAAAAAATTACAGCTCAAAGTGGCGTCCAAAAACTGTTTTTGACTTGCAATATCTAAATAGTTTACCAGACTGAACGTAAACTGGTTTTGGATATTCAGAATAGCTTATTCTTCAAGAAAGGTGCTTACGAAAATCTTGTGAATCTAGATGGCAGCCAAAAATGGTGTCTGATAAACGGTTTATGAACGCTTGAAGCAATTCCAATGAATTCTATAGGAATGTTGTTTGAATTGCAGTTGATAAAAATGTAAAATGGCAGCCCAAAATGGCATCCGAAAAGCGGTTTAAAAATATAAATTATTCATCACACTGAACATAAACTTTTTATATATATTTGGAATAAGATATTCATCAAAAAAGGTACTAACCAAGTTTTGTGAAATTTAACATGCCTGTCCAAGAGACATGTACATTCCGGCCAAACACATGAAATGACTGGATGTAATTTGGTAGGACCATTATTAGAAATATGGCTAAACTATGTACGTATTTAATTTTGTGATGAAAGCATTCTTATGTTTTTTGGTGGGGGGTAGGGTGTTCCGAAAATGATTTCAAAAGACAACTTCGGCTATTTTAACTCGATAATTTGGGATCATGGGGACCTACTCAAATTAAATTTATAAGAACATTCTTTAAACTTACACCAAACAGTGTATGCATTGTTGATAAAATTCAAAACTACCACTTGCTAAAATTTCAAAATGGCATCAAAAATTTAGATTTTGGTGTCTAACTTTTAAGTCGCTCATCACACTGAGCACAAAGTGTGATTAAGAGTCATATTTAGAATTCCAACTTAAACAAAAAAAAAAGATGGTTCAAGTTTTGTGAATATTAGAAATGGTGGCTGAAAACGACGCCCAAAAAGTTATTTTTGACGCGTTACTTCCTTGCAACTTGAACACAATCTGGTAACGAATAATTTTCCGAATGAAATTTTCTGCGAGTAATGCAAATGAAGTCCTATTTAAATTTAGCATAAATGCAAGCCTTCAGTCCCAAATTGTTTATCATGTAATGGATAAAACACATTATCTTGGGGGGGGGGGGCGAATGACTATGGGAACTATACACAGAACTAGTAGTATACAAGTTAAGAAAAATAGGCTATGAAAATATGCAGTGGAGAGCTGAACACAACATAACGTAACAGATGACAACGAAATTCAAATCCAGAACTACCATTTACCAGCTGCAACTTAACCATTAGGCAGAACAGTAGCTAGAATTATTTTCTGGAGGGGCAACTTACCTTTTTTAGGCTGCAAAGCCCTCTCTCCTTTTAAAGGGTATTTGAAAATGAGCCAGGATTTCCCGACTTCCACTGACAAATTAGCAAGGAGGTAGCC
This sequence comes from Lithobius niger, assembly GCA_023313725.1. Taxonomy (NCBI): domain Eukaryota; kingdom Metazoa; phylum Arthropoda; class Chilopoda; order Lithobiomorpha; family Lithobiidae; genus Lithobius; species Lithobius niger. The sequence continues at coordinate 10,743 of JAHWFP010021126.1, read as the reverse complement.
ACATTATAAACATCAAACAAGGTCATTGCGTGTAAAAGATTTCAAGAAATGAATCCTGCAACAATATCATCACGACACAATTCTTAATTCAAGCTTTTAGTTGCAAATTGTGTCAACAGGAGCTATGAAGGAAGACAAGATACAAGCAACGACTTGTTGGGATCGCTACCTTTGGGTCAGAAATTCAGGTAATGGTAAGCGAATAGGGCTTCCTTAAATTTAGAACAGATTGTGCTGCTGCGGTGTATAGATATAATGAAGAAGTAGTATCATGAAGGCCATGAAGTCGAGACACGAACCTGATACTATATCTAACCACAGGATATGTGTAGAATGCACACGGAATCAGTTTCAGAGTCCGAATGAGACTGTTGACACCGCTGAGCATTGACAATAGTAGCACGCATTAAAGTGGTTGCATGGCATACTGCAAGCATGTGGTTATAGGCCACTAGTGCGTGCTGCTATTGCGTGCATGTGGTCACTGTCTGACTCTGACTGTTGACCACATGGACTAGTAAATTCTGGTTAGCGCAGATTTTAAATACCAGAAGGATACGTATCTTGATAATAATGTGCGCATCCTTGAGCGGTGTAACATGCATTTTTAGTTAATTTATTACTATCCAAGTTCAGATTTTGTTTACACGTCACTTACCTCCAAGTCTGCGGATGAAGACATCTCTCGTTTAAGTGAGTGACAAATAATGTCCCATCTGCTTTGCGTGGTGCCTCCATCCTGAAAATAGTTTTTAAATGTGTTTGCAATTACAGGTAGATGAACTGGATGAAGGCTAGTTCTATTTTTTTAATCAGAAGTAAGAAAATAATGCATTAAACCTTAATTTGGCATAATGACGTCTAGTGGTTCTTAAATTCCATATGTACGTTACCTATTCAGTGATTTGAACCGTCGTTCTTTTATTTAGGAAACAAGTATGGTAATCACTGGGCTGTTCTTACCTAATTTGTTCAGGGTCTACGTAGGCCCTTCACAGAGCTGGCGTTGCGCATTGGGACTTAGTTTTTTCCATGCTGTAGCATGTACCGCATAGGGAACGAAATCAAATTAAGGGTTAACTGCTTTATAGCACGCAGGAGTCCAAACGCAAGTTTCCTTGGTACTCAAAAGTATGTTAAGAGGTGCCAGAGTACATACCACCCAAATGATGAACAAATTTGGAGTATTGCTGGAGAAGCTCCAGAAACATCAGAGTTCAACACTGTTTCTAGGCTCTGGACTTACAAAAATTGAATCCAAAACTTCAGCCAAAGTGAGCATACCATCTTTATCGACGAGAAACTCTAGATACTTTAATTCGGACTTATTTAGCTTTCTTCAGTCTCACCCCACCTTCCTGAAAAGATTTCTTAACTTTAATTAAAGTTTGGTCATGCTCATCACCCTTCCCCGTAGTAAAACATCATTGTAAAATGGTTTGGGTTTAGAGCTACTTTTCAAAAGCACTTCGACGCATTTATGAAGATACCAGGAGGATTTTTTTAAATAAATCCTCAGCATGTGGTATGAGAAAATATTCAACGACAATCTCCAGATTAACAGTGATGCTGCAATCTCTCACAATTCTCATGTCGCCGTTTGGATTTTGCACCAAAACTAGTGGTGGGGCTCAGGCAGCTCACAGAACTCAATTTTCCTTCCCACACCAAGTGGTTTATTGGTTTATTTCACCCTTGACCTTGTTTCGCATAGAGAAGGGCATAGGTAGAGCCTTTAACAACTGCAGTTAAGCATTGGGCTTCAGTTTGACACCCACTTCAAAATCTTTAAACTTACAGAAACCAGGCTTAAATATGTCAGGGAAACGATTAAATGTTTCGACCTTGAATATAAAACTGATGTCATTATCAGTATCAACATAATTTATACCATACAATTGAACCAGGCTGATTCGAAGTTTACTAATCCAGCCCTAGCCAAATAGGGCTGGCTGATCACATGGAGCAACAACAGCGCACACGTTTCTAGTTTGATCAATAAACCTAACCTTAAAACGTACCTAATGGCTTTGCAATTTTGCCCAACCACCACCGTAAAGTAATGGTTGTTGGTTTAAGGTTAAGTTTAAAAGAGCCAAAGTACTTTCAAAACCATCACTGTGGCATTATGCTTGTATCACAGCCAGTATCAAATTCAATGGGAAGATTAACACTATTTAGGGAATAATGAGTAATCCATTTATTACACTTTACAAAGTTAACAACCAAGCCATGAATGTTAGATGCATAGCTAGTGTCAGAGATGGTACTTGAACCTGTGTCCTTTGAAGTAATTAAACTCAAGAACGTCATGAGTGAAGTTGCAAGTAAAATATCCATCTGAACAAGGCAGCACTTTCAAGGACGTGTAAACATTTGTTTTAATTTTTTTAATGTTTTTACAACAGAACCGTAAAAAAATTTATATTTAGAGGGGACTTTGATGTGTGCATGTGGCTAGCACCTTTGAACTAGACATATTAGTATCGGTATTGTCTTCAACATAATGGGTGTGTAATTTGCGTTGGTTCCCTTATATTAGCCGTGAGAACCCCGTTGCTTCTGTAGGTTTCCTGTATTTTTAGATTTACAGACGCTATGTACGTTACCTTGAATTCCACTGGAATCACGCACGTAATCCCTAAACTTGCAACTACGACATTTGTGTCCATCACGAGAGTCACAACAATAGCACACAACGCTCTTTTTAGAACTCCTAGCTACAGCTTTAACTTTGAAGCTAGAAGATTAACTAGCTTTACAGTGTAAAACATTCTTATCGGCTATCGGCTGACTCTGAAGCCCAAGCGAATTTAAAATTTTCTTTGAAACTGATGTCGGTATTCACTAACAATTCCTTCTGCATATACTCAGATGAATTCCCAGCTATCAACCTATCTCGTAAAGCTTCATTAAGAAATGTTTTAAAAGCACAGTGATGAGATGAGGTAACTATAGCCATAGACTCACCAGGTTGCTGATGACAAAGCGAATATACTTAGCAATTTAACTGAAAGATGGACAGAGGTTATTTTTAACTAGTTTAATTACCTCATCTGAAGGTTTATCAGAAAGTTCTTCAGGAGAGCGTAAAGTATGAATCAATAAATACGTTTTCTTACCAACATCTGATAAGTGTTGGAACCTTCTTTGTTCCAGTAATATCATGTGCTAAGAAGCACATTTTGAACCTAGTATGTATTGAAACGGTTTCAACGTCAAACGACTCAAATTACTTTGACGCATGTTAAATTGTTTGAAAGACAATTAATAAACAAGTTTTTAATGATTTTAGCAATCTTAGAATGACCTTACACGATAAAATTCTATGGAAATCAGAATTTAAACATCATTGCTCCTTAAATACCCACCAACATATGCTAGTTAAATAAAGACTTAAAAAATTCTTATCCACAGAATAAGCTTCATAAAATTCTAATTAAGAGACACGAATTTTAAAGTTTACTCAATTTTAAAACTTAAAAATTATCTTTAAAACCTTATTTTGTAAACCTTACACAACTGAGCATTCCATAACTGAGGATTGAAGCACTACGATGCACTAACAAGTTGACTATAATAAAGAATCAAGCAGGGGTGCCGTTAATGGCTACTCTTGAACATAGACATACAGTTACCTTCATTACCGACACTTGTAAAGCTAAAACAATGAACCCCAGAACCCATGGAGTAAAACTCTACCTAAACCTCTGAATTGTGGAATTCTTGAGTGTGAGGGAAAGGCTGGATCATTCCATAGTTGAAGAGGACTGATTGGGGCCTACCTCGACCCTCCCGATGCACGAAAAAGCAGGTAAAAAAATTCAACTTGGATTTGCACATAATTTTATACATTTGCACATAATTTTATAACATAATTTTAAGTTTAAGGCTTTTAAATTTAAAGACTAAGACAGGACCACTTGCTCATCACCATTGTGATAAACCTTGGAAAATAACGCTAAAGTTAAGTAGCAAGACCCACACTCACAAATTGGATTAAGAGAAGCGGCAATGCATAAGCTGCCGCTAGTGCTTTGCTTTTATTGCAGCAATGGCATTACATGGCAAAAAGTTACATGGTAGATGGAACACATTGCAGTGCCACCTACATACTTGGGTGGGGGTGTGTTATGAATACCACAAAGCACTTCTCTGGTAGTCTAAGAGTACCCATATGAAAACTCCATTAACACTAACAGTGAAAGAAATGAAAGTAACTCAGAAGTTATGTATAGTTGATCGGTGAGCTTTATTTTCTGATCACGTTTCCATCAACGCATTGCAGGATGGTAAATATGAGTGCGGGGCCGAAAGTAAGGGAAGGGGGTTTTGGGAGGAATAAGCTAAGTCGAAAAAATGGACCTCAGTCAAAAAATGGGAGGTGGGTCGAAACTATGAAGAACAAAGGCAAGTAAATAGCAAAAAAAAAAGAAAAAAATCTCAAAGTTTTCGGAAAAAATGGGGTTCCAGTCATAAATTTCAATCTCACATAACCCCACCAATATTTATTCTTCGAGCCGCCCCTGTGTGAACTTGGAGGCAGGAATACTGGATAGTCGGTTACACTAGATAAAAACAAAATGTCAATAAAAACTGACACTAGTCAGGCAGCTGACTGGCAGCATGACAGGTTCAGTGCTTGACACGTTGTCATTGCACTTATTTTTTACCTGTTTTAGAGTATCCATAACATTGTAATTAAGCAAAGATTTTCATTTAATTTTGGAGTTGGTATTTTTATGTGATTCCCTACAATTATCCAATTTAAATCGTTGATCTAAGCTGCTTCTAGAGGTAAGCGATGGGATAACCTTTTACAGGTCATTGAATCGTTACTTCTTTCGCATTACTACTACAAACTTATTGTACAACTTGTACCATTTGGTAACAAGGAGACAAGCTGATGACTAATTGACTATTGGACCATTCTATGCAATATAAAAGTAAGTCAGGTTAAGAAGTGTCTTTAAAGAAATGAATCCAAGCATAAAAAGGTTTTCTAATTTTTACCTCATCATCAACGAAAATTTGGTTTTCAGGCGAACAAGGCATTCGAACGTGATCTCTGTCCCATTTCCATTTAACAATATGCTCCTCAGTACCGGTATGAAGAGAAGATGCTTCAGCTTCGTGAGTGGGAACCTATAACCCATACAACATTTCAAGAAAGGGCGATTAATAAATCATAGACCTAATGATATATCCAGAAGACGAAATACCACTGTAAGCTTACAACATAAAACGACAAACCTAAAAAACATTCAATCAACAATGTGAAGCTAGAAAGACGTTTAAAACACAAGGTGCTGAAACTGCTACTATAGTCGTACATGTGATCTGAATTTTTATTCATTGTTTAATACAAAAGAAGTAATTTAAAAAGTATAAAAAAGTTAAATTAAGCTTAAATTAAGTTTAAATAAGTTTTTTCCTTTTATAGAGTGGTGCAGCTAGGAAACATTCTTGGAGAGCCAAACACAACCAGGTACGTGGTCTGGAGGACTGCTGTTATCTCCCCCAATGTACCCCAGAAGTTGAAGTATTTTACGATGTATCACTCTTCTATTAAACCAAACTTACACTCCAGTTTCTGGAGTGTATTTTTTTCATGTATTCTCGAGAAAATTATTTCCGTGTTTTATAGATTTTTATTGCGTCAGTGACCTTCCTTACAAGTTGTTATATTTAGTATATGTTTATTTCATGATCACACTGCTTTTAACAGGATTTACTGAACCATTATAAACAAAACAAAATATTAATAAATCATAAAAAAAATAGTTAATATTTCTGCTTTGGTTTCAAGGGCCCTGGGCCCATTGCTCCTCCCCCCCCCCCTCTGTGCTACTACTTTATTTACTTCATTGTCTACAGTAATTTGTTTTTTAGGTGAACAAGGCATCCGACCATGATCTGTGTCCCATTTCCATTTATCAACATTTTCCCTTATGACCAGAATGAAGAAAAGATCCTTCTGGAATGGGAACCTGGAATTCATAATTATGATATTCTAAGAGATTAATAAAACACGAAAGTATGTATACACATTAAGTGTTCACCACCATATGCTGAACATGAAATAAAAAAACTGAAGTCATTCAGTCAACAATGTGAACCTGGTGAGACATTTAAAAATTTAATAATAAGCTCAACTGACAAGTATTAACAGGTGAGAACCAGAGGTTGATAAGGGACTGGGAACTCTGATAACCTTCTTAGTTTATTCAATGATTTTGTGTTATGATGTTTTGTTACTGCTTGTAATCCACACTGTGCATATGATCTATTTGTAATATTGATACAGTTTAAGTGCCGTACTATGCCATACTGTTACCAGATGAATAAACATCTAACATTGGGAAACACTGCAGATCAAAAACCAACACTACTTGTTGTGTATGCTGACACTGGTTTGGGGAGGAGACCCAGATGATCAAAAGTAGAACACCAGATTTCTTTACTTCTAACGTGTAACGATTAACTGAGTTAGCAAGAAACGACAGTGCATAGACTTGCAATCCAATAATTACATGCACATTGCTTTATCTGAGACAACTTAAGATGCCATCCTCGAATGCTTTCTAAGGGATCTGAACCCAAAATGGGCTGCAATCATTGTTAATCACGGTTGAACTCAATAAGTTTTATGCAATCACATCAAATTTTATGTGCGATTTGAAGTTGGGAAAAGGGCTTGCAATAAGTATTGGACTCTCCAAATAAGAAATTTTTCTCACACAAAATAACTGAGAGCTAGTTTTACAACTAGTTGGTCAACTTTTGTTCACAAGACTGTCTAGATTGAGGAACCAACGTATGACGTAACACTATCGACGAAGAAATTGCTGAATTCATCATGCGATGAAGGCAAACCAACCATAATCCAAAATGAAACTTATTCACTGACCAGTGTAAACTTGTTAATTTATATTTTATAGTGATTGTACACAGAACCAACCCTGACTATACGTAGACAACGTGGCCATGTAGGATCCCGATCTGGGGCAGCTCACTACCCCCGTGTCCACCGACCCTTGTTAAAAATTGTCGCTTTATTAATTCTCCAAACGACTTTGCCAGCTTTCAAGAATGCTTAATTTTATAATTAATTGCAAAATAGTAGACGTTATCGGGTTCTGAACCCATATCATTGCGCTACACTGCATTGCCGTATTGTGGTGTATAAATCCGATGGGGTTGATTTGGATGACGACCCCGAAGAAGAAGGTAATGAAGGATGGGTGCTACATAACTTTGCTTGTCTGCGAAGGTCCACACAGCGTTGCCTTCTCGTTAATTTTGACGCACACTGTAATTAAGGGCGAACCAATTGCATTTACGAACGATGGAACTGGCAACATAGATGAGGGTCATAGTCCTGCTTCGAGTCAGAAAATTCCTAACAGCTGCATCTTTCTGGATCAGGATACACTGTGGGAGATGTCGGCACAGTAGATGTTGGAAAATCTAAAGGTAGTTGGGCTGAAGCACTAATGTCACTAGGTGATGAAATTGAACTTTCAGAAGAATCGTTACTACATCTGGACCCACCAGCCACACAACTAAATCATAAGAAAATGCCACAACATTAGACAGCGGGAAAAGCACACTCAAAAAATATCAGAATAGCAAACAAAATTGGACTTAAACAAAGTTCGAGAGAAAAAGGAAGGCACCATTAAGGTAAGCAAAGAATCCCAGGGCTATGCCGGTTGCTCTGTGTTGACAAATAGCACAGGAGCACAGGTAAGAAAAGTAGAGGAAGGAGTGGCACAAGGAGTTATTCCCAGAAACACAAGAACGAAAGCGGTGGCAGCATCAAACTGCCACACGCTGTAAGCGGAGATGTGTGGTAGATCCAATGTTGATGAAGCTGTGGTCCACGTATCAAGTAGCGCGTCATGCCAGGAAGGAAGCTTGGCGACGTGATGGAGGGACCGGTGGCAGGGTCTGTAGAACCGCCCATAGAAAGAGGAACCGAGGACCAACAGGAGTGGGGCCGACAAGAGTGGTCGGGACTGGTGACTCCGGAGATGAGTCCGGGGGAACCACTGTGGTGCGGGGTCACTGTGTGGACAAGGCCGTGCTGGCCTTACTTGTCTTACTGCTGGAAGACGTCTGAGGTGACCGTCGCAAGGGTAGATGCACTCGAGCCAGCTGCCTGGATTTTGATAAAGCCACATGGTAGGCATGCCAGGTCTTAGGAATCGGGGAGACCAGGGATAGTAATGAAACTCTTTCCGGAACACCGGTACCGTTTACTGGTGAAGATGTAATCAGTTCCTGTAGACGGCTAATTTCCTCTGCAAGAGAATTGACCGCTGCCTTCAGAAAATGGATGGTGTAATCTTGCTTGTGGCATGTTGTATGTAATGTGGGTAGGTCCGCAGCCTCAGCGCGAAGCGCAAGAAGTTTGAAGTGATCAGCATGACACTGCGCGATGCCTATTGCAAATTTCCTGGCGGTAGTGAGAAAGGAGGCCACGTTAAGGTTGAATTGGGTAAAGGCCAAGGCGGACAGAGGGACGTTGTGAAGAAGGGCATGCCAGATATTGTCAGGATATCGGGAAGATCCGAAGAACCGGCAGAGATTGTTGATGCAGGCTGAGTTCCTGTAGATCGGGATTGTGATGAAGAAGAAGGCAACAGAAGGCGACGTGGAACATCTGTTGGTGGCACTGAACGAAGCTTGTTGGGAGATGGAGCGGTGTCGGTAACCGAAGGGACCGGTAACTGTGAATCGGGTAACCGCTTACCAGGAGATGAAGTTTGTGGGGGCGGTCGAACTACAAGAACCGTAAGAATGGTGGCAGGAGTCAAAGTCAATGGGACCGAGACCGTTGGAGTTGCGTTGGACCAATCAGGGGCAACACTGGTGTAAGTTGGTTAAATCCGGGAACAAGGCGTGCTCTTTGTTGCAAATCCCAGAGTAGACTTGGCTTTGCCGTTAGATGTAGGAGGAAGAGGTGGAACCATAGACATGGTTGAGGCCATAGTAAGTTTCTTTTTACGTGAAGCTGGGGTTGATTTGATGATGACCCCGAAGAAGAAGGTAATGAATGATGGGTGCTACATAACTTTGCTTGTCTGTGAAGGTCCGCACAGCATTTGGATTGCTGCTGATGACGGAGTATCTTCAACCTTGTCTTCTCGCTAATTTTGACGCACACACTGTAATTAAGGGCGAACCAATTGCATTTACAATGGAACTGGCAACATGGGTGAGGGTCATAGTGCTGCTTCGAGCCAGAAAATTCCTAATAGCTGCATCTTTCTGGATCAGGATACACTGTGGGAGATGTCGGCACAGTAGATGTTGAAAATTCTAAAGGTAGATGGGCCGAAGCACTAATATCACACTAGGTGATGAAATTGAACTTTCGGAATAAGGCACGAAATACATAGTGGTGATTAACAGACTAGCCGAGCATTGTAATGGCGCGAAAACCGCAGGCCAAATGCACACGGCCCATGGTGCTGATGTCAGACAGAAGACGGGGAAATTCCCCTTCAAGAGAAGTCCTGGATGAAGAGGGGACCGTGGTGCTTTGGATAGCGGTGAATAGAAGCAGCTGCTGAGGTTGCGTGTTGATTGTTTAGATGAGGATGAACGAAGTGTTCAAGAGATTGGGGCAGCTGCAGCATCAAGAGGAGGCTTGCAGAATGGTAGCAATAAGTCCCTTGGAAGAATGACGATGCAGAATTGCAACGTCGTTATTTGGTTTTGTCCATTGCAGGTCACTTGATATTCTGTTTTGTTTTATTTTGGATTTTTTTATATTTTTTTTTTTGGAAGGGAAGTAATGGCTTTATTACATAAAAGAAGGATAACAGAAACAATGCCCCAGTTTGGGTAGACGGAAAACAGAGAGACCGGGACCAGCAGAAGCTTCGGTAATAGTTATGGCAAAGCATACTGGTTTGCAGTAGTATTTGTAACTGGATACCGGGGAAACTTGAACAGTCAGTGAAGAGTGGAGATCCAAAAATGGCTAGAATCCAGGTGAAACGAGACCGGGGTTTAGTGCAGGTGACACAGAAAAGCTCGAAGAACTGTCAGGGGACCGACTGAAGACTGTTGGCGGTGTCAAGATGCCCGTACATGAGGAGTCTGGTGAATGAGGAGTGACCAGCAAAGGGCGGGTGGGCCATTGAAGCAGGTAACCAATAAATTTCGTGAACCAGGGAAACCTGGTTGAACACATGGACTGGAGAACGAGACGTTAGTGTCAAAAAGTCTGGTGAACACATAGATTAAAAACTTGTGTATGGACCGCGAGTTGGAGAAAATGGTAAAGGACAGTCTAATGGCCCCATAGTAAGTTGAGCACAAAGATCGCATGCAAAAGAGAATGAGTGTGGAACCCATGACGATGGCGGTGACTGGGACACAGTTGAACTAGAAAAAGGTTGCGATACGGAGGAACCGGGTGAACAGCATGCCAGAGGGATTGCAAGGGACTGTAGAGGAGATGGACGTACTGGCGACCACAGATGGAAAGGTTGGAAAAACCAACGAAGACGAAAACGTAAGGGTAGACACACCACGATGAGCGCTAAGTCGATGCATCGGAGACTGGCGTTTGGAGAACCGAAAACTGACGTCCATCAGACTTCGTAAAGCGGCTAGAAGACCGAAGACCGGAGTGGTTTGCCGGGGACTGGCGGACCGAAATGGCTTGGAAGGTCCGGACTGTCCTGAACGACGTGGTGGAGCTGTCTGCGAAATGCGTGGGGGTCA
>JAHWFP010021124.1:0-18414 GCA_023313725.1 Lithobius niger | reverse complement strand
AAGAGAGGATGCGGAAAACAAGAAGATGTAGACGGATCGAAGAATCAAATATGGATGAGATGTAACCCTTCGAATCCTCAGTCGACAAAGTTAGAAAAAACAAGAAAATGATGGCTCTATCTCTTTGGTTGAGGCAGGGTTTGAGCGTGGATCAATGCGCGAGTTAACGGCGGGGAGAGGGGGGGGGGGGCAAAAAAAGGTTTGTGCCCCACCCCCCCCCACACCCCCCCCTTCAAACACCCCCCAGGTTAAGGGGCAAGGGGGGGGGAATTATGCTGCTAAATCTATTCCACACAAAAACGTGATATTTAAAATGTCCAGTATGGTGATACCGCAATTGCTTAGTTAAATATTGATCACTAGCTGTACCCATACGCTGGTCTATAGTTTGTTCCACATTATGTTTTCAGAAAACTGAGTAGATGACGACTCGTTTCCTTGCACTAAGCGTGCAAAAACATGTGGATATCACACTTGTAGACTCAACATAGTTACAGTTAGAGTTTATGAATGGGATGTTTACGGATTTTGTGCACTCGTAGTGGAAGAAAACGTGGCGTCACAAGGTCAGTTTTCTGAAAACATAATGTGGAACAAAGTATAGCTGGTTCCCACATGCGTGAGTGAAATACTTTACTAGGCATCGTGAAATGAAACCGGTTGCCGACCGCCCCTTCCCCCCGAAAAAAACATGGAACCTCCAAGCTAGCTTTACTGTATTGTTGACAACAATGCAGTCTGTCACACCGTTGGTACTAGTAATACGATACCTTTATAGTCAATATAGAACAGTTTGACAGCAACTTTAGACAGTTGACAACTCTTAATAGTTTTTTATGGTGTTTAACAGTAAACTTTATGCATCTTTATCCACTTCCCAGGCTCTTTAACTAACTTTACTGTATTTGTTCAGTGTTTTAGAGTAGAAATGACTCGCAGTACTGCTCAAAAATCATTCAATACTTGTCAACCAAACTTGGCCACGTTATAGTAGGTAATTGGGCACTGACAAAAATAAGATGCTGCCAAACGAACAAAAAGCTACAAAAGAAGTGATATCTGAAACAAAACCCACAAGGGTGAAAGAAACTGCCAAATTTCAGCAAATCAAAATAATGATATCATCAGAACAAAACTGGCTGCCACCAAGTTGCTACATCTAGTTACCAAGCTAATCCCACCTATACTACTACTTCACACTTTAAATGAAAACCTTGACCAGTGCTACGAGTTGTAGCAATGGTCTGGGTTGGCAACTAATGTAGCAATTTGGTGTGGCAGCCATTTTTGTTCTGATATCACTAGTCACTACTTTGATTGGCTAAAACTTGGCGGGTTCTTTCATCCTTGTGGGTTTTGTTTCAGATAGGTTTTATCATTTATGGGCTGAAGTTTGATGTTTCCATTCATTCTTGATCTCTTCTAAGTGTTTGCTTTCTGTCAAAGCGATCGGACGGCTTTCTCTAAAAACGGAGAGATGCTGGATTATGGACACCCTCCCTCTCCCCTCCCCACCAACTCCCAACCAATCCCTTACCTATTCCCCACGCACCACCTGCGCGCGCGCGCGTCGCTCTTAGCCTGCAGGTAATCAAATATTTATTTTACCAATTAATTAATTAAGGAGTAAATTAATAAATTAGGGTGTTTCACGTTGAGTAAACTCTCACGACCGCGGTGATGAAGTTTGATGCATGTATTTCGGAACTGCTGTTTTTTTTTCCTACAAGTTTCCTCCCAACGCGCCTTCCTCCTTTTGCCTTTGATGGAAAGTCTGTAGGAAAACATGTCAAAAGATAAAGAATTTATGGTTCCCACAGGCCTGTCACTCGCTCCGACTTAACGGCGTTTACGGAAAATTAATTCCGTTCGTTCCTTCGCGCCTATCTATTTATTATCCGAACACTTTCGCGCGCATCCGCCAAAACATTGATCTGCCGCATTTCAAAATCTACCAAACTATTTAAAGAGGTGGAATCAAAGGACCCTCAGCTCTCAGGTCATCCGGATAATACGTATATGTAGTAGCGTCAAGGCTGCCACAACATATTGCGTCTACGAGTCGCCAAAGGAACGAGCACGAAACGTTTTATGTTTTCGTTTTTCCGGCAGTTCTTATTTGTGGGGGGGGGCCTTAGCATAGTCCCCCCCCCCCCCCCCCCCCCCAGTCTGATTGAGCACTTCCTGAGATACCATGTCGAGAAATGATTGTGTTAATTGTGATAAGGTCATGTTAAATAAATCGTTTAATCCACGGGCAAGTCCAAACAATTCGTTGTTATGTCGGAGGTTTGTTTGAATAATTCGCGCTTTTTGACAGATGCCTGCCACTGGAACTCACTCTTACGTCGGTTTGCAGTTGAATTGTAACTCGAGCATGTGACGGTTCGGTGTTGTTTTAGTCTTTACTTCGCGCTTCAAATGGTGTATTGTTGCACTCGTAAGTCGTTCTCTCTGCTGCAGGGAAGGATTTGGGTGCTGAAGCGCCGGGACATAAGCCGAAAAAGGACCACAAGGGTGCCTCAAGGTTAAGGTACTATTTGAAATATTAAAGAAAAATTTACTTTTATTATAAAAGTGCGGTGGCAAGCGTGGGGGGGAGGGTGGAGTAAAGGGATGAGATTAGTGGGCGCCGTCATAGGCGCGAAAACACACGAGCTAAAAGGTAGAAGAGCAGCGGCGTGTGTTTGAGCCTCATAGGGCCTGGTGCTTAAGATTTATTGTGCCCCCCCCCCTCCCTTCGCTGCCGGTCCCGCAAAAAAAAAAAGGAGAAATGGAGAAAAACAATATTTTTTTGCAAATTGAAATCCTTTTGGTATAACTTTTCAGTAAGTTTTACCAAAAAATTTCAAGAAATTGTTTTTCTTCTTTTTTCCGGGACTGGGGAGGGGGGGAAAGCACAATAAATCTTAAGCGCCAGGTCTCTATGAGGCTTAATACGGGGGTGCTTTTTTGACTTTTCACTCGACGACAGCCAGTTATCTTATCTCTTCACTCCCCCCCCCCCCCCCCGCCACGCTTGTCACAACACTATTCATCCTTCCATGGCAAACACTAAAAGCACAAATTTCAAGAATATAAAAACAGCCTTTCATTTGTCAGGAAAGTTAAAAATTTTTCCTTTCTCCTAATGATTTCGAAGAAATGAACAAACGTTGCAGATAAAAGACGCGCTGTCACCAACAGAAAAATCACACGAATCTACCGTGGCGCCATATAGCAGCAGTGACGTTATTAACCTTCACAGGTTGCTCCCAGGTACACGAGGACGCATCAAATTTTCACGCAACAATTAAGGAGACACGCGTGCTTTTTTGTTTCGTTAAAAGAAATGGAGTTGTGCATTCCTCCGCTTAATGCAAGCAAGTGCTAGATATTGCTAGATAGCGCTAAATGTTGCTAGATTCTTCAGACTGTCATTCGTCGACAGTGCTACTTTAACTGCTACTCGTTACGATTGAACGAAGGCTGTGGCGCCTCATACTGGGTGAAAATCAAACCAAAACTTAGCGATTGCACGTTGATGAACAAAACCCACCTACCAGGAACGATGCTTGAGCATGCCAATTTTTAAAACGGTGCATCCAGTAATTTGAGCCATGGGATGCGCTGATTGAGTGAGCGAAGCGAACGAAAATCAGCGTTGTCAGCCAGTGTGCATAAAAATTGGATTGAAGAAACTTAATTCCGTGAAAGCGATTCTTAGCCAGTGTGCGCGAAAATGGGAGTGAAGAAACTTAATTCGGTGAAACATCCAGAATATTAGAGATGGGTTAAATGAAATTGGCAGCTGGAAACGATGCTATGGCTTATTTAATTCGCAGATGAAGGCTTTCAGAGCTGAGCTCCGGGCAAACGGGCAAACTAGTCCGGGCTGCGTTGTGCCCGGGAACGATGCTTGAGCATGCCAATTTTTAAAACGGTGCATCCAGTGATTTGAGCCATGGGATGCGCTGATTGAGTGGGCGAAGCGAACGAAAATCAGCGTTGTCAGCCAGTGTGCGTAAAAATTGGATTGAAGAAACTTAATTCCGTGAAAGCGTTTCTTAGCTAGTGTGCGCGAAAATCGGAGTGAAGAAAATTAATTCGGTGAAACATCCAGAATATTGGAAATGGTGCACCTAACACCAGCCGTGCGTAGCACGGGCTTCCTGTAGTACAACTAAATAACGGTAGACGGCGCTAGATGCTGCAACCAGTAATTCCATGAATAGGCACCTTTAACGACCACATTAACAAATTTTCTGACTTATTCCCCTCTTAGACTACAACCGAAATCTTGCTCTTTACCAATTACCGCTTCCTTTCCGCTCGCGCACAGATACAACGTTTCCGTAGCAACAGAGTGGGGGCTCATTAAGGTTGATTTCCGTGGCGACGGCCGTAGGTCAGCTTTAGACCGGTTAATCTTCCTGGCGACTACAAATTTAATGACGTAGCCGATTGAAAAATCGATACACGTTAACAGCCGCCCTGACTAATATATAGAGTTCTCTGTAGAATCTTTTCGGGCTGGTGCAGATTTCATTAATTGCTTTGCCCATAACAAACTGTTTGCGCTTTCCCCCCCTAATGATTTCGTAAACAGATTGACGAAAGCGATCTTCGTTTGGTAGTTTTTAACTGCAAAATTTAACTTGGAAATGGGAAAACAACTTCGAATGGTTATCTTTAAATTTTTTGGCTTTACGGCATGATAAATAATTATGTCAGGGATGTAAGTTGCTGGAAGGATAAAGAGATGCAACGTCGCAGCTTCACGGGTTAAGGGTTAAGGGACTAATTGTGTGTACAACTGAGTTTAAAGTCGGACTTGGCTGAGGGTATCACTAATGATACAAAGATGTCCATAAAACAAGTTGTTACAAGCATGACCAGGTATTGTTTTTCTAGATTCAAGACATTTAGGAGGGAAAAAAAGCTTATTCCACGCTTTAATGATGAGCTCACCCTACACGCTTGCTCACCATCGCAGTGCCAGTCACGGCACACGTCAGCAAGCATGGTGCTGTCTCACTTGGCCTTGGCTTAAAGGTCAGCGGTAAACGATGGGAAGAAGAACCCTCAACGCTAGACGCAATGCTGAGCGATGGTTTGCCGCTTGAGAAGGAAAGTAAAGAAGGAAAGTAGGGAGCCAGAAAAGACCTAATGTTCGCATCCTATCCCATAGCTATCCCTGAAAAGGGGAATTGTGACTCAAGGCGCCCGAACAGGGCCTGGTGCTATCTCACCTGGCCTTGGCTTAGAGGTAGAGGTTGTGGAAGACGACAAGAAGGCTCAACGATAGACGCAATGCTGAGCGAGGGTTTGCCGCCTGGAGAAGGAATGTAAGAAGTTCCTATCCGTCCGGGGAAAGGAGGAATGTGAAACGACTAACATTCTTTTCAACTCCTGATGTAATTTCGGGACCGAGATGTACAATTTTGCTATGTAATTCCTAGGTGTCTTACACATCACAATCGATATGAGATTTCCAAGATCTGTCTCTTTCCGAATGCGTAGGATAGGAATGAAGCCAGACTTAAAGTGGCACTATCATCGATTGAAATGCGAACGAAAATACCATGGCGCCATCTAGCGGTAGTGGTACTGTTAATCTTTACAGCTTGCTCCCAGGTGCACGAGGACGAACTAAATTTTCACTCAATAATTAAGGAGGTCGTGGCTTGCTTGTTTCGTTTAAAGAAACGCCGTTGTCCATTCCTTCGCGTGGTGCAAGCAAGTGCTAGATAGTACTAGACAGCACTAGATGTAGTCAGATTCTGCCTACTTTCAATCGGTGATAGTGCCACTTTAAGTTTGGAATTGCAGCTCCGCATCCTCATTTCATTCGGGATGAACTTACTGTACCCTACTTTACTGAGCTCCATTTTGGTACACAACTTACAAGTTTTTTAAACTTAAAAACAACATAGTCGTCCCAAAAGTTTAGGGACAATTCTCAGCCAAGAGACTGTTTGTTTTTAGTCATATACTCGGTTGAATTTCGATTGTATGTGTTTGTTTGTCTGCGAGTGGGATGTCTGTTTGGGACGCGATAAAACGTTCGCAATTTTGTTTTTATTTGCTTGAAATTTCATGACCAAGGGAACGTCTCGTTCGACGATGAAATTCCAATCGCAAATATTTTCAGAAATAATTCGGTTTTCCGTTGGACGGCTAAGCCGACTTTTAGTACTAGCGGCAGTTAGGTAGCCACATCTATAAGACTAGTGGCCCGGAGCACTAAATGAACAACACAAAGCCACCTGCCACAATATATCATACTGAAAATTCTTTTAGTGTAAAGAATGCAGAAAATAATAATCACAAAAAGTGAAAAAAAAAAAAACAACAAAAAAACACTTACGGCCAATTTGACATGTTTCGAAGCAATGGTCGCTTTTTTGTGTCATTCCTACAGCAAATCTCGGGCGTGGTGACAGAGCTACCCAGCAGGTGGGCTTGTAAAGATTCTCTTGCTCGACCGAGTAATAGAAGCAAACGATGAAAAAGGTTCCACACCAGAGTAAGTTGCACAAGCTTTTTTTCTTACTAATGATATCAAATTTTTGCCTGCATTTCATAGCAAGGCGTTCTCAAAATATAAAACAACCCTAGTCCAGCCAACTAACTGCGGTCAAAGGCCACCACCACCACTTATATTGCAATCCCTTATAGTGCTAGAGTGGGTGTGTTCTTCTGAACTCGGGTTCATGACTAATTTATTGTGCATTGATTGGTGGTGGGATGCAAACCGGAATCCTCTTAGTTCAGAGACCAGGACTCTGGATCACCGGGCTGACGCTGCTCACTTGTTCTGCCCCCACCCCCTCTCATAAAGTTCATATTGTGGGTGAGATTTAAAAATCGGCCCGGCTCAGGGGTTCAACTTCAAAGCTGGAAGTTTGTCGTCCAGATTTGAAATGTGGAGATAGATTTCCCCTTTTGTAATATATAGAAACAAAATTTGCTGTAAATTTTAGCAATAAACGAAGAACACACAACGGTGCCAACACTGAGCAGCTAAGCATGACAAGTGATTTGTTAACCTTGTTTGTTTTGGATCTTTTCACAAATTATTTACCCTTGCTATAATTTGTGAATAATACCGGGAATGGATAAACTACGGATGCTTTATTTATTTCTTCCTGGTAATACTTATTTGCCGTTGTACATACATTTTTGTAAATCCATATCTTTACTAGGCTAGGAAAAACGTTATTCAATACATAGAAAGCTTATTCAATATATATAGCTTCGCCTGGGGTTTTGATATGCCCGTGGTTGTTTCCCAGTTTTTGGTAAGGTGTGGCCTAAACGTTGAATGCGCAGACAATTTTAATTCCTGGAATACTTTTCCTCACATCCTCTACCTCCACTCTCCCCTCCCCCTTTCCTTCCATCACCTCCCAGCATTCTTTCTCTCCGTCCCCATTCTCCTCCCCCCCCCCCCCTCCCCCACTCCCAGTCTATCGCTTCGGCTTGAGCGATCCGTACCGTGTGAAAAATAACAGCAACTTCGTGCATGACGCCATTTAAGACTTGGCGTTAAGAATGACCGCGCGCAGAGCAAATTGTTATTCGAGGCAACCATGTGCCAATTTCAACTTTCCAAGGCAACAATGTGCCAATTTCAACTTCTCGCTGGACACAGAATTAACACACTCGCCAGTTTTCATTGTTGGGGTTCTTGTGGTGGGGGGTTCTCATCGTCGTTTTTGCTGTGAAACTTTGCTTTGTAATGAAAAATTTCACTTGGTGAAGCGGTGATGCAAGAGGAATGATGCGTGTTTTGTTTTCGTTTCGGGGTAGCCACCATCATCGAGTGGCGTTGTTGGTTGGTTGGTTGTTTCGGTTTGTGATAGCTTTGTGTGTTCGAGTAGGTGTTCGCGGGGGGGGGGGATGATAGGGAGCGTGTGTTCGGGTTGTGATAGCCGTGTTTCGGCCTGTGATAGCTAGCGCATGCGCAGATGCTCTACGCGAGTATACAGCTATTATTTGCCCTTGTTCACATAGCAGTACGATTTGCACTTTTGACTTTGGGCTGTTGCCTTTGTTTTATCTGTGTGACATTACCGCGTGAAAAATTGTACCAAATAGCATGCTTTGGTTCTCTAATATATTTTTGTAGTTTAAATTTAGTAGCATCCTTCGCACAAGTGCTTACTACCAGCTGCACCTCTGGTGTAACATACGTAGGTCTAGTCGGTTCCTGCATGCCTGAGCAAAATATTTTGCTGGGCAGCATGAAATGAAAATGATTACGGCCCCCTCGCCCTCTCGTCTCCTCCTCTGAACTCCCCTCTTCCCCCCCTCCCCCGCCATGTGTGGTGTGAATACCCCCCCCCCCCCCCATCCCTGCTCCTTCTCCCTTGGAACCCCTGCTGTTTTGTTTTCTTAGGGAAGTAAATGTCTTTTTTCAAGTCGGTTCTAAGAGCTAACATTATTAAAGCAATATTTCGTTTGTTACTGATTGTTACAGGACACAACCGTTAACATTGTCGGGCGGTCGTTATTTTATCTTTGCTACCGTGGTAATAATGAACCTGATCGCTCTCTTTGTGATAGTTACAGGGCCCATCCTAAAGGGTTAAAGGGTTTAACGAGCGTTAACCACTCCTGGTCATCTGCCCGAAGCCCTAAGGCCCTATGTCTGCAACAGCCAGATTCCCAGGTGGTCACCCACCCAAGTATGAATCCAGGGCCCATCCTTGAAACTATTAAACTCGGCTGTAATAGCCAGCAGTATTTCTGATTGTTACAGACATTGTCGGCTGCTCACCCTTTTGCTTTGCTACCGAGGGAAGAATGGCCTCTTGCTGATTGTTGAAGATTTGTTTAATCCTGATCCCTAACAATCCTTTTAGCTCTGCTCCTAAGCGAAATAAATATAGATTATTATTTTTTTCTTATTATTATTACTTTTCCGTTATGAAAAACTTACTTATCGATATGTTGTTTAAAGTTTATGCTAAAATTGTATTTATTTACTATGACGCTGGACAGCCATTTGGCATCACAGCTTGTTTTGAATAAAATTAAAGTTAAAGGTACACTTCTCCCAACGCCATTTATCTCCATCCTTCTCCTATTAATAGCCATGCGCAGATCTCCATCCGCGCATCTACCGTCGCAGCGTTTCGCGCGACTATGTGTACTAATACAAGGCCAACTGTCTCAGATGGCCTTGGGACTAGTAGATCAAACAGCATCAACACAAAAATTGTGTCGTCACTAACTCGAAAAATTTTCGCATTTTCATAATTTTTTAGGCTAGTATAGCGCTTTCACACATACCAAGACGAAATTAAAAAGCCATTTCAGGAACAACTGATAAAAATAACAACCGCTAATGTAAGACAGTGTGACACCGGATGTTTTACAGACATTTTAAAATCACCAACCCAACGCTGACTCATTGACAGAGGGTCCTACTTCCCATCCTGACGCTGCTAATCGAACATAAAGTGGTTTCAAAATAGTGTTTGAATTGCAAAGCAGTGCTGATGAGTGGGTTGTGACTTCCCAATGAGACAAAAATATGGCTGGGCAAGGAAGAGCGGGGATTCGGTCGGTCTCTCCTTGACTTTTAAACTGCATCGCGGCATAGTCTTTTCTCGTCTCGACAAGCCTTGTGTTGAGTAAGGAATTTCTCGAATTGGTGAGGTTAATACAGTTGAAGATAAAAGCAAAGATTGGACGGTTAACTGAAAATCAAAAACCAAAACTGATAAAAGGGACCGCCAAGTTCCGAATGATTTAGCCCTTCAGAGGAGTGATATCAACATACCACAACATTAGCCGAGTTAATCGCACCGACTAATAGTTCGAAGGTTAAATAAAAACTAGAACATTGCTACTTTCGGTAGCAATGTTCAAGTTTTCATTTAACGTCCAAAGTATTATTCAGTGCGATTGACTTGGCGAATGTTTTGGTGTGTTGATATCACTCCTTTGAAGGGCCGAACCAATCGGAACTTAGCGGTTCCTTTTACCAGTTTTGGTTTTTGTTATGATATCACTTCTTTTTCTAAAATTGTGTATTAGACTCAACCCAACTAGCCTGCAGTTGAGTAATTAAGTCCCTCGTCAGCAAAAGCCATTTTTGGCCATTTTTCAAATATTTTAATTTCATATCACTCCTTTGACAGGCCGTACCATTCTCAACTTAGTCACCTCTTTATCAGTTTTTGGCTTTATTTTGGACATTTTGTTTGTTTTTCGTGTATTGGGTGCAGACACAATTTCTTTGGCAACTTTGTTTAGATTGTGACGACACACTTACGTATGTCTAGATACGCACGTCAGCACATAAGTTGTCATTGTCCGAAGTTTGGCCGTCCAATCAGAGACGACGCCAACAATACTAACAATGGTTATAACAATGGTTTCGTACTTGCGCACCCTCCCACGCCATCCCCGTTACGCCCCCAGGCTGTAAACCAGAAAAGGTATGCAGTTCGTATCGTCCTGCCGCCATTCGTCCAGTTTCATAGCTGGTAGTCTTCCTGCTATCTCGGTATTGATGAATAATAACTCTATAGGAATTAACGTGGGGCTGAGCGGAGTAGAAATAGCTAGCTAGCCAGTAACACATTTGCAACGTATTTGAGGGTCAGATTTTACATTGAAAGCCGCTTAGCTGACATTCCAACAGGAGTTAAGTTTTTTCAGTGGGTCATTGTTCTCCATTTTACAACAATTTACGCTCTGTACCGCATTATTATTTTTCAAGACATTTGTGCTATGGCGTCTTGCTACAATGGTTTACGTCCTCGACAATTGAACTGATGCGATGTTTGTTGTCTAGCATGGCGCGTCACACTAGCATGTGTCTAGATATCGCTTCTTACTTCTTCCAAGCCTATGCGGGGCCTTGGCGGTAATTTCAACTACTGATACCTCTCATAATGCTTTGTCTTCTAAGCAGCACGAAGGCTAAGCATTATCAGAGGTGTTAGTAGTCGCAACTACCGCTAAGGGCATTGCGTAGGCTTGTTATCTAATTAGCCTAACTATCTAATCTACGGTAAAAAATTTATGCCAACTATAATTTAGCTTTTTTTTTCCTCACAAAAGGGTTACTCATTTTACAACGAATGAAGAAAAAAATCTTAAGGAGTAGAACCAGCAGCTAATAAACGCGTATACGTCGGTGGGACGCGGGAGTGTCCACGTTGTAACTGTCGCTTCATATTCCATCCCTTCATTGTCACCAAGTCGTCTGGGACAGAATCTGTGGGTTTCATTTCCCGGCTCCAGGACAGTTGATTCAACATCGCCTGTGACGACTCAGAGAGTAGACGATTGTTTTCAAGCAAGGCACAAGCACAATTCACACCTTACTGTGCAGCTAGGGGTTTGTACACAGAGTTCACATATTAGGCACTGACTCAGGTTTAGAAGACTGGACTGCCCTAGCGGAGTATTAGGAGAGACGACTTTATCAGTTGCCTCTCCTCCACTTTCTGCTAGATCTGCTCTCAGCCCCTCGTACTTATACGCAGGGAAGAACAATAGACCTCGCCTTAGGCTATTACGTCACGTGACCTGCTGCACTGCATAGAACCGGATCCGTCTGGTTGAGCCAGTAGGAGCCGTTTATGCAGTCCTGTTGGCGCATGCTCAATAGGCGCGTTTGGGCGGCTATTGGGCAAGTGCACTGACAGAATACGTAACTGCAAGGCGCACCCCAAGAAGTGTAGCTTCGTGTGTGGCATCTTGCTATCATGTAAACAGCCGGTTACACGCCAAAAGGTTATTTTACCAAAGCAACGCTAAAAGTTGTCAATTTCCTGGTGTGCACGAGAACTGGCGTTGAGTCAGAAGTGGAAACAAGAGGTTTCTGGTTCTACCCCGGTAGACATTGGCCAGAAGAAACCATCTGCCTCACCGGCTTCACGCTCATGCAGCGCTGTCGTACGTTGAGCTGCCGCATGCCTGGACTAATCGTCATGTCACAAAGTAAAAACCGGAATGTGAACAAATATACATTAAAACTGGACGTTTCGGCTCAAGTCAGAGCCATCATCAAGAATAGCAAGCAAAAACAATAACAAATAACACCGGAAAGCCATGAGTCAAGTTGCAAGTAAAATGTCCGTCTTCACAAGGTAGGACTTGACAGGACGTGTTAAAAACGGACAGAACCCGTAAAAAAAATTTTAAACTCTAGAGGGGATTTCGATGTGTTCTTGTGGCTAGCACCAAACGAAGTCTTAAGCCACAAGCACACATCGAAGCCCCCTCTATCTTGAGTCCTGCAAGTATTTTAAGAGCGGCTACGTCTTCCTGGAGGAGGCGGCTTTAATCGACGGCCACCATTGTTTTTGTAACCGTCTTGGATATCAGCAAGGCACTCTGCTACTAAAAACGTACAATCCATTATCTGTGTTCCTTCTGCAGCGAACTCAAGATAGGCCGCGGACACTGCAGTTTAAATTTTTTTTTACGGTTTTCTCGGCTTTTAACACGTCCTAGCAAGTTCTGCCTTTTTAAAATGGACATTTTACTTGCAACTTGACTCATGATTTTCTTGTGTTATTTGTAGTTTTGATTTTACTTGCTATTCTTGATAATGGCTCTGAGATGAGCCGAAACGTCGCGTTTTTATGTATATTTGTGCAATTTCCGGCTTTTACCTTGTAACATTCTACAAGTGCTTTTTAAGTTTCAATAAAAATGGACTAATCGTAGTACGATTGATACTTTTTCGCTCTTATCTATTGGGTTAAAACATCTACAGCGTATTTTAAAGTGGGTTATCCCAGAAAAGTTACGACCAGTCGTTCGTTCCATACTTGGCGGCATGGCGTCGCGACGCAGAACGAGAGATGGAACATATGGTAATCTTATCACGGACACTCCGTCGACCCCTATTGCCTCGTCTTTATGTTGCTCCTGGTAGAACACACGAGGCGCCACACACGCACATGTCTTTGTTGTAAATGATAAGCTGCAGCATCTATAGCCATTGGCCACTATCTTATCTTTTACTTTCGACAGGCGATGGAACACACAAATAAATTTCTTTTACACAACAAACAAGCCACGTGCCTCGTTAATTACTGAGTGGAAAGTTGGTGCGTCCACGTGCACCAGGAAGCAAGCGGTAAAGTTAAGCCTAACGTAGCAACAGGCGCTTTTTCTTTTTTAATGAAGAACGACCGTTTTGAAACGCAGGTTTTGAACCGCTAGATGGGCGCCATGTAGTGACAGTGATATCGTTAACCCTTGATCGATTTCTCCATGGTGCACGTGGACGCACCAACTGTACATTCAATAATTAGGAGGCACGTGGCTAGTTTGTTGTGTAAAAAGAAATTTCTTTGCGCATTTCTTCGCTTATTGAAATTATGTGCTACATAAAACTAAATAATGGCAGAAGGCGCTAGATGCTGCAGCTTGTCATTTGGTGAATAGGCACCTTTAATACCGCAATACCCTTTCAAAAGCTCAATCTCATGATATTTATCGATGTTATAATTTAGAATGTAACATGCTACAGCACTAACTCTAGTTAGATTTTAGTAATGCATTTTGTGTTAACGAAATAAACAGCCATTTTTAACCATGCACAAAGCATTTGAAATTTGAAACTGGTTGATATATTTGAAAACTGATAAAGGTTCACGCAAAAAGTTTCAGGAAAATCGGTTCAGCCGTCAAATTGTTTCACGTGCAATGGACGGACAGAGCGAAGCTAATGGACGCAGGGCCTTATTAACCCGTGTTGGGGCCCCGAGGCAGACCTTTTAAGATGAAGATGGCCCCCTCACATAGACGTGGGCCCCTCGCCTAAATAGGGGGAGCACTCATCATAACATGGGGCCCCTCACCTGATGTGGAGCGCCCTTACCCTCTCGCTCCTTTGCCCTGTTATAGATGCCCCTCATCCCTTACCCTGGTACGGGCCCCTCATCCCAATATGAGGTGCCTTCACCTTGATATTGGAGCCTCTCACCCATTACCCTGGTGCGGGGTCCGTCATCATAACATGAATTCCCCTCACCCTGATACGGGGCCTCTCACCCTGATACGAGATATGGGGCTAAGTTACTCTGATATGGTGCCCCTTCACCCCAATTTGAGGCCCACGTGGCAGGGCCATGTGCCCAAGGCAAGATTTTGTGAATGCCACAAACGAGAAGCTATAGATGCAATAATGTGCAACTTTCTACGATGCCATGAGGAACAATAAATAAACTGCACTGAGTGTAAAAGAAAAATAAACCCTTTCTTAACATTAAAATTGCTACAAGTCGTCATAGTGAAAAGTATAAAAATATATTTTGCATAATGAGAAGTGCATTGTTGGGAGCTCCGTTTGGGCCCCAGACTTCCGTGGGGCCCCGAGGCAACTGCCTCCACTGCCTCGTGGATAATAAGCCACTGGATGGAGGTCCTTGCTTTGAGCAACTCATCTAAACGTCTGGTCGATCATAAAATGTGCATTCCTTTTTCCACCGCTCTTCTTCAAAAAAAAAATTCTTGTATATTTCTGTGGTTCGATACTAAATATCCTTTATTACTACCTGACAACAAAGCCGTGACAAGATTGCGCAAACCACTCAACTGCAAGTAGTAGTTACAAATGTCATGTACCACACGCAACACGTCAATTCTATTCAAGTAACCTTGGAATAACAAAGGAGGAAAACAAACAAAGTAGTCTTTCTTTAAAAAGGAATGCTTTCGATACACACTCGTCTACTGCGAGCCTTTCTTTTGCTTTTTTTGCGACGCGCGGAGCGAAGCAGAACCGAGGAGCTTTTTATTGTGTCCTGGTGTCTGTTTGTTCGTTTCCACGATAATTTTCTAACCCATTGTCGATTCATTACAAATTTTTTTTCCGTGCATTCTATGCATTATTTGTGGATATTATGTTCTTAAATCAATTAAATTTGGCAAAAGGTTTCAAAGATTTTAAGCCTCATATCAGAAGTAATCATATGTCATCAATCAGACTCTAGCTTAATTATCATTCAGGAAAATTAATCAGAAATTATTTTTTATTTTGTTTATTTATTATGAATAAGAAAATATCCCTTGAAGCAATGAAAACACTTGTGTACGTTGTAAAGTTACATCAAATATGAATGGAAAGATTGGCGAGACAAAAAGCAAGCAAAAAAAAATTAATTAGCGTAAATTTATAAAGAAAATAATAAAGTAATTTGTAGTTACAAATAAGCGTCCGAGAACATCAAAACAAAGTAAACTAATTATAGTTACAAATAAAGCATATGAGAATATCATTACAAAATAAATTAATATGTTGTTACAAAAACAGTAAATGTGGTCACAAAGTATACTGGAGAACCAGTAACTTTAAAAGAATCACTACTGAAGGTCTTCCCCTAATTTTTTTTTTACTACTGTTTTTTTTTTTTTTTGGTTAGCTTTTAAATAATGTGGTGCTAACCAAGCAAGCATGTAGATAGTTATAGTTACCGATTAACCAATTTTTTTTATTTCTTTTTCACTGTACCAAACTTGGTCAGGAAGAAAAGATTTTCGGGTAATTTATTAAAAAGATCGGGTATAAAAAAGTTACTACAGCTCTTACAAAAATTATTTCTGATACGCGGTGTAAATAAGTGTGTTGCGTCTTGTTTAATAAAATAGTTTTATCAAATGTATTGAAGATGGGAAAAAAGTTCTTCAACAATACAACATAATTTCTTGACATGATAACCTTAAGTATGTTGATCGTGAAGTGACTTTATGTTGATGTGGCTGCAGCAGTTATGGAAATAGAAAGATCACACAAGAAGAGCCTGAAGAAGAGAGGCGGACTGAAACAGCCCATCTAGTTTTTTCGTCAATCTGCTTGTCGAAAATTCGCATTTAGCAAATATTGAGAAGTATTTTTTTTATTTTTGGATTTGAGCATCATTGTGGAAGATTTAAGTATACCATGTTTCTTCGGTAGAATATTAATAATTATAACAATAACATACACTTTAACTATCATAAATATATGGTATGGAATATGGAAGGGCAATAAGTCAACTTACATCTCTCCTACATAATTTAAATTTGATAGTGTCCCTTCAAGAACTGTAACAGAGGTACGTTTTCAAGGGCTAAGGCTCCCACTGAGACTGCACAAACCGCAACATCAGGAAGCGAGTTCCAAGGTGCAACCACACTCATCGCAAAAAATAATTCCGTCTACATTCAAGTCTTGATGTCTGGACTTGCAGATTGAATGGATGACCACGAGTTGAATTTTAAGTACTGAACTCAAAAAAGATAAGTCTGCCGAAAAAAGTCCGCGAACAATCTTATAGGTGCATATTAAGTTGGAGTTCAGCCTCCAAAGTTCAAGTAGCCCTAGGCCCGCCCTCCAATGAAGATCTCTGGGGTAAAGACCCCGAAATCCCAACAGCTACGTGTGAAACCACTCTGTACCGATGTACTGCACCAGATACGGCAACCAAACCGGGTTTGCGCATTCCATGATTGGCCTCACGAACACCTTAAAAGCTTACTTAATGTACAACAAAAAGACTTGACGCATAAAACGACACCTAAAAGCACATGCTTCATGTTTTCCAGTTAATGGTTGAAGGCTATTGATTGCCAAATTCAACCCATACACCCACCATATGAGGCTTCACAGATATTAGAACAACAATAGTTTTACGCGATTTTGAAAAACTTTTCATTTTTATATAACCACATGGTAACCCGCCACGTCCCAGACTGACTTTTACCCAGACTGCAGAAGTTGCCGCTCTCGAGCTGTTTATCAGTTGGCTTTGAGGTTTGTTTGAAATGATCATCATAACCGAAAACAGACAATCATAATATCAGAAAGGCAGTAAGGCCCAGTATCAGAACGTACTGTACTTCTGATGCTGGGTGTTGCTGCTGTTGATGAGAGATGATGGTTCAAACAGGAATGGTGAGATGATGATTAATGGTGTTAATAACGTAGTGAATGAAGAGCTAAATCGTTAAATAGTACGAAGGTATGGTAAGCCGAAAATAAGCCAACAGCAAAAAAATTACGAACGAAATTCGACCTCATCAGACTTGTAGTTCTGATTCTGGGCGTTGCTGTTGTTTATGTGAGATGGCGTTTCAAACATGAACGGTGAGATGATGATTAACGGAACTCAATAATGTATTAGCTGTCCCCCCGGCGTAACATACGCTGGTCTAGCCAGTTTCCGCATACCTGAGCGTAGTGGGCAGTATGGAATAAAAAGGGAGCCGACTGCACCCTGCCTCCATCTCCGGACTCCTCTGCGGCCTACCCACTTACATTCTGCCATAGTCTGGTCAAATTTCCCCCATTCTCTCCCCTGGTAACCCATTTCCCGTCCCGTCCTACCTCACCCCCCCCCCCCCCGTACGCGGATTCCCCTATTGTGTGGTCTGAATATCCCCATGCCTGATTCCCCTTCCCGTGCATAATAATGATGAATTTGCTTGCCCAACCTAAGAGTATTATATATATAGATAGAAGATAGTTCATCAACATCTAAACTTTTAAATAGTGCGAAGGTATGGTTAAGCCAACAGCAAAAACTTCGGCGTGAAAGTCGAAGTCACCAGACTTGCGCAAAAGTTATTTGAAAAAAGAAAAATAACAATAATCTTTTTGTAACGTACCAAGCTATGCTGGGAACCTTTCCAACGTTGCAGTCTTTCAGTTTGGCACGTCTTCATAATCGAGGTTTTGTTTTCTTTTACTTTTTCCTCTTTTTTTTTCTTAAGGCTTGAGTACAAACTGACGGATTGCCTGGGATTTTGGAGGACTTCGTTGCATCGTTGGTTGTGGGGCGAAAAAAAAATCGAATTCCTGCCAGAAAAGTAGATGAAGAAAAAAGAAAAAGAAAAACAATATAAATAACGCATTGCACACGGTTCGTTGAAAAATTCAGGCGAATCGAATAACACTTGAGTGTTATTACATTACAAAAACTGGCCGTTTTGAACACTTCTAAACGTTACAAGAACGACAGCGATCCGTTGCACAGACGTATTTCTGAAATTAAACGTATGGCTACCAGATCTTTACTAATTTAAACGATTTTCCTGCTCACAGATGGCGCAAATTCGTCAGACGATCTCCTTTTTTTTTTCAGTGGTGTATAGTTTTAAACAAAATCAGCAATAAAAAAAACGCCAAGCGTTTAACGTACGGATGTAAGCCTTAAAAAAAACTTAATGCTTTAAAGGAACAGATACAAAAAAACGACATGTAAACGTCGCACTAATACGTGTAAATGAATCTCCAGCATACCAAAAAACAAACTGGAGCTTCTTTTTCACGTGCAATCCTGATGACTTACATGTCTTTTTCTTGTAACTTCCTTTAGAGCATTAAGTTTTTTTAAAGGTTTACATCCGTGTTTCATGCGCTTAAGGGTTTTTTTTTAATATTAGTATCTGTTTTTTTTCTTGGAGATATTTCAG
>JAHWFP010021120.1:68418-84186 GCA_023313725.1 Lithobius niger | reverse complement strand
ACGGCAGCGTTTAAAGGCCACAAAGTTTTCAGTAGTGGGGCTCACCGTAAAAGCACGCAATGCACGCTTGCAGGCCTGAATGGCCAGTCCGCAAGCTGGTGTCCACCACAGAACAGGAACTCGTCTCGGCTGCGTGGACGTACGCGGGATAGCAGCATGAGCAGCAGCAAGGACCACATCAGTGAAATGAGTGGAAAGTTCATCCACATCAGAAAAGTCCTCAACCGCACGCTGAAATACAGCAGCCCCAGCATAGGCTGACCACTCAGCTCGCTTAAGCGTCCACCGAGCTGGCCTGGAGGCCACAGAACCCCCTTGTGTTGTGGACAACACAATGGGGAGGTGATCGCTCCCATGCAGATCGGCAGTTACAGCATAAGTGCAATGAACTGAGATGGCTAGCGAACAGAAGGCTAAGTCCACCGTTGACCAATTGCCTGTGGCCAGATTACAGTGAGTCATGGTACCATCGTTCAGGATGCAGACAGACCCCCTCTGCATCCACTCCTCAAGGATCCTCCCTTTGTTGTCAGTATGAGGTCCCCCCCACTGGACGTGGTGGCTGTTAAAGTCGCCCAGCAACAGGAAAGGGGCAGGAAGCTGGCGGACCAGTTCCTCCAGGTCACCAACCCCAAAGACCTCATCTGGTGGCAAATAAAGCGAACAGACAGTAATATCTAAGTAGAAAGAAACTAACTGCTACACCACCATGTGCACGTGGCACAGGGTCAGCATCCAGACGGTAGACAGAATAACCTCGAACAACCGGATTATCTGACGCCTTAAAGCAGGTTTCCTGTAGACAGCAGCACAGAGGTCGCCAATGCGACAAAAGCAGCCGCAGTTCTTCGGCATGGGTCCGAATGGACCGAGTTGCGTATCATCTCGGCCCTCGCCTGTCACCACCAGGAACTTCTGGACTTGGTCCCGACTCTTATTAAGGTCTGGTAACTAGGCACCAGGCCCAACCATCTCAGGTTCCCACCTCTGGCGCTTGCTAGTGCGGCGAGGAAGGGAAGAAGTTTGGGGGAAGAAATTTTTGCGGGGGAGGGGGGGAAGAAGTTGCCATTGAAAGCAAAAAAAGAAGTCGCGGCGGTGCGCTCTCCAGAAAATAAAGCCCCGTGCGGCACACGGGTGATGCAGGGCCGGAAGCCGCATATCCAGGGCCCTGCACCAGGAAGCTAACACCGCCGTCTATCTCCGAGACGTGGCAGCCTAAGCATGCCGAGAGGCGAGGCCACCAAGGAAGCCGTACACACCACCTCCGTCGATAACCCAAACAGTTCAGGTCTGTGAAGCAGATGGATACAGCGCAAGCCGCCTCCCAACATCGACACGACAGGTCATAGCCGATAGACCTTAGGACGGCTCGCCCAGGCCACCCGTCCGTCGGAATAAGGAGCCAAAGCCCGAACGCCAGGATCTTCGCCTCCACGGATTACTAGGTTGTAGCATACGGCCAACATGATGGGGGATGAGGATGAAAAGCCCAGTGGCCAGAAAGGGCAAATTGGAATCAAACCCAAAAGGGGATTCAAACTACCAAACATCCTCTAAGCAGCCACCCCGGGCCCGGTTTGTCCGGATGTCCCTTCACTTCTTTCTGACTAGTGCTAGCGACGTGTGTTAAACCTGCCCGCCATACACACCGTAGGCGCACTCGCAAACTGTAGTGTTGAGGTTGCTAGTGTTCAAGACGGACTAAAAACCCTCCGCCATGCAGACCCTTGGCACACTAGCAAACCGTGATCTTGGGTTCCCTTTTAGTCGCCTCCTACGATACGCAGGGGTACGGTGGGCTTATTCTATCCCCAGCCCACAGGGGGTGATTGTCAATGGGAATACTCATTCTCAGCTCATACAAGGTGATACTAGCGAATGAGGATTCTCTTGTTGACCGAACATCGGTTGATAAGTAAAGAGGAGAGTTGCTGCTGTCCAGACTGTAGTCATTCATTTAACCATTTATAATAAAAAAAATTAGCACGGAACTAGAAATTCATAGAAAAATAAAACGTCGCTCGTTTATTTTTAATTTTTTTTTTTTAATTTAGCACTAAAAACTACTAGATTACAACTAATGACCAAAGAATTGAAACAAAACTTACAGCTTTGAGTCCTACCTGCGACAGCTGTGCATTTAACATGGGATTTTGCTGTTGCAGGTTGCCAAGATTGGGGCGAGTGGTCGTTGGTGCGTTGTTCCAGTTGGATTGAGACTGAGGCCCTGGCTGAGGGGAGAGTTGTGATGGAAATGAACTTTGCTGGCTCATACGAGGTGATAGCTGCGAATGAGGATTCCCTTGTTGACTGAACGTCAGTTGATGAGGAGAGAGGCGAGACTGCTGCTGTCCAGGACTGTAGGCATTCATTTGGCCACTTCCAGAAAGTAAAAAAAACAAAAAATTAGAATTAAGCTGTACTATAAAATTAACTTGCATCAGGTTGTACACATGAATTCCTGAAAAAAAATAAAAGACAGCTTTCCTAAAAACAGAATTTTAAAAATAAAACTAGTTTTTAAGTATCCTAAAATACTTACCTTTAGTTATACGTAAGGCTGTACCAAACTGAACAAAGGGCGCTTGATTCAGTTCGGTGTTCGTTGTTTCAAAAGAAAAATACTGAACCGAACATGTACATATCCACTTCTAGTAGACGGATTTTGATGTTTGAGTACACCATTTTGAAGGTTTTTTCGCCAGCTTTTTGATGGTCCAAATCACAAGTTCCTAGCTCTAACCGTTCATAAGTTATGAGGGAAAAGACACGGGAGATTTCTTTATACTCCAACTTAGTTCTCCCAATTGTTCACTTTCAAGTCCATGTGAAACATTACCGCATTTGTTCAGAAACTTGTACTTTGGTAAATATGAATCTTTGTGAACCAAGTTGTGTTATACTTTACTTTACAGGTTAATTAGTTTGGTGCATTTTAGTTTGGTTCGGAAGTGTTCGGTTTGGTTCGGTTAAAAAACGTGTGTTCAGTACAGCCTTAGTTATAGGCTAAATATCGTTTAGCTCAGCACCAGGTGGCAGTGCTACTCACTACCCAGCAGGTCTTGCCGTTTGGAGAACAATTCTGTTCAGCGAGAGCAGGGACGGTAATTTTATCTTTAAAATTCCATTTTCACTTATATCCTAAATACTTTCCTTTAGTTATAGGCCGACTGTACAAAAGAAGGTGGGTGGAGCCACCCCCCCCCCCCCCCCAAGATAAAATGCATACATAACACAAACTATTATTTCTATTCTGATATGCCTGATGCGGTTTAAGTCTTCACTTCACTAGGCAGTAGGGTGAAACAGTTTTTGCCCACTGCACTGCCAGCTATAGCAAGTTCAGACATACTAGAATCCCCACAGCCTAAAGCTTCAGATTAGAATTTTTCTTTAGTAGACAGTGGCCAGTGGACTAATTATGTTTAGTCACCACAATAAAATGTTTGGTCGCCAATAAGTACAATTTATAATTTTGCCGCCATGCATAGTTTATATAATTTATAAGTATTCCGGGATGTGACCCCCCCACCCTCCCCCGGGAAAAAACTATCATGGTCATATATTTAAACAAGCAACAGAATAGGCCAAGATTTATTTTAAGCCATGCGAGCCAGCTTTTATTTGTTTTTTGTTTTTTTTATCAAAGTTTTAATAACTTGTATAAAAAAAACTTAGCTGTCAAAATACAAACCTTTTTTAAATTAACCTTTGTATTCTAAAGTTTAGTATTATGTAATTTTATGCTGAATTAAACGATCAGTTGACTTTTACAAATTTTGTTAAAACGTTATTTCCAACTTTAAGCATGGCTGTTATCAGATAGTCATGTCTGGTCTTTTATTGGCTAGCTATTCCTGTCAGTCATGTCTTTATTTAAATTTCATTCATAATACATAATACATAAATAAATAAAGCCCAATCAAACAATTAAATTGAAAATGCAAAAAGTAAATCTTAAAAAAAATGTACATCTTTAAGCACAGTTATCAGTTAGTCATGTCTGGTTTTTTAGTAGGTTAGCTATACCTAGCAGTTATGTCTGCATTTAAATTTTATTTAATATTTTAATAACATCAAACAAAATACTTAAATATCAAATGTAAAAAATTAATAGTTAAAAATAATCAACTTTTTTGGTTGATTAGTTATTCCTACTTCCGGTAGGCTAGGACTGACAATCTTAAAGTGGCACTATCACCGATAGAAAGCTGACGAATTCTGACAACATTTAGCGCTGTGTAGTACCATCTAGCGTTTGCTTGCACGAAGCGAAGGAATGCGTAACGGTATTTCTTTTAACGAAACAAACAAGCCACGGCATCCTTAATAAATTGAGTGAAAATTTGGTTCATCCTCGTGCACCTGCGAGCTAGCTATAAAGGTTAACAATATCAA
Organism: Lithobius niger; assembly: GCA_023313725.1. Lineage (NCBI taxonomy): Eukaryota > Metazoa > Arthropoda > Chilopoda > Lithobiomorpha > Lithobiidae > Lithobius > Lithobius niger. The sequence continues at coordinate 79,788 of JAHWFP010021120.1, read as the reverse complement.
TGTCGCTAGATGGTGCCACGGTATTTTCGTTCGAATTGCAATCGGTGATCGTGCCACTTTAAACTGTTTACATTGTCTGGCATTGGCTTCATCTGAAAACGAAATTAAAGCAGCAGATTTCAGCAGTTTCTTGAAAGAAATTAATCTTGGGTACTTTAATCTTATGTTTAAATCTTTTGGAAGGTGAAATTGTTTGTCCGTGCGTTAGGCCTAACTGACAATAACGTGTGCGATTCTCGGGAAAACATCCTTCTAGTTAAGCCTAATCGGAATGGTTGGCATTTTTTTTTAACAAGGTAAAGGTAAGTTAGATCAGATTACTGCTTTCTGTTTATTACGCCAGGAATACTAACTTTCCCAGTGGTTTTGCATTCATGTTGGAATCAAGCACATAGCTTGTTGGCAATCCGACAAACTTTAGTGATCTGTACCAGTGATCGGCAATTGCTCCATAACTCGTCAATTGACTGGCAATTGTTTTTTACCGATCGGCCATATCGGTTCGGTACACATTATTTTCAATAAATAAATCGTGACAGTAGTCGCCAACTTTGTCGAGTGCAATAGTGTTCCATTGTCACCAGCTATCACGTTTTACCGGCCAACTGGCGTGTGGAGACTTAGTCTGAAGCTTTACCACAGCCCCACTGATCTCTCCATAGTGGATCAAGAAGGTATTCTTATTTTTTCGTTGAAAAAATTTAAACAGCAGCCACGACGCAAAACTAAAATGGAAAAGAAGCCTATAAAACTTCACACTATCGCATATCAGGTGGGAACAACGATTTTTAGCCTAACTAACGCCGACTTTCGGACACGTTTTGTCAACACGGAAATTTTTAATTTTAGTTAATTATCACCCATAATTTTAAAAAAATGATTCTCCGAAACTATTAAAGCCATTTATTAGATTTTTTTCTGTGCACCTTAATGAATATCTGTTGCATGCGTGCAGTAAGTTTGAAATGATTGTGTCCAAATAGTTTTCTTGAGAATCTATTTCGTTACTGCCTCACTCCATGGGTGACGGAAAAAAAAATCTCACTCCATGAATGACAATTTTTATTTTAACTCACTGCTTAAACGGTTAAAGGACATAAAGGTCTGAGCTATAAAATTAACGAAGCTAACGCATCGCTCCAAAAGCGAAATGTGAGCAGGAAACGGTTGCGCGCCTAACGGTGCATTTGGCAAACAGTGGGAGTGCTATTATCCGACTATCGCTCATAAAGTTTACGTTTAGAGCGCAAGGGATTTTCTAAACGAAAAGCTTGTAAAATTACAGGTAAGTATTTTAGAATGGAAGTAAAAAAAAGACTTGTAAGGTTTTTAAACACCGGTACAAAGTTTGAAATAACTTACCCATGAGTAGAAAAATTCTGCTGGTTGTTAAGTGGAGAGGCTCTTTGGGAATGTGGTGAATACGGCTGCTGCGAGTTAGGTGGCAACCTTGCTCCAGGAGATATCTGCGATGCTGTCGTCTGACTCAAAGAACTCTGCATCTGACTCATCACTGCAGTACTGTAGCCAGGGGAGAGCTGCGAATCAGGTACACTTGAAGGGCGCTAAATTACCAAATCATTGGTGTTAATCACAGTTCTCTGTGTTGCCTATTAGTGTAAACAAAATGTGATAACTGATAACCATCATTCACTAACCTGTAGAGTAACATTTGGGGCAACTGTACCACTCAGCAATTCGTTCATGCTTTCAAAGCTTGAGGGACTCAATTGATCATTCATACTTCCGACCTGCAGACTTGTGTTCTGAAGAGGCAGTTGCTGAGTGATGCCACGGCGGCGCTGTGCTGCAGCAGCCAGACTGGGTTTTTGATTCCGCAGGAGCATCGCCTGACGAATCTATGGAAGTAAGTCGCAAAATGAATTCGTTCCAATTCTACACCATATACCGCAGCAGAATGTAAATTCTGAACCATAAAGTTTTATTATTTTGTTTTGCATGCACACTGGATTATCCATTATCAGAACAACCTTTGGCCCCGATGGGTTTGGATGATCAAACATCTAACAAAATATACATACCTGTGGTGAAACATTGGTCCCTAATCCCATAAGGCTCGGATGCAGGCCACCGGCTGAGGAAGACCCTAATGTTGAGTATGGGCTGTTGGTAGGACGTTGAGTGTTCAAACTAAGAGAGTTCTGTAAGTTAGCAACTGTTTGTTGACTTGCAAAGCGTGGACGCACTTGCTGCTGCTGTTGGTAAGTGGCGGCATGATATACAGGTGGCGGCACAGATTGATAATTTGTTACAGAGCTCAACGGAAGGCTTTGATTAGGAGGTACCTTAAATGAGAGATAAATTGTTAACCGAGATTTATAATACTGTATTGCTTAGCATAAAAGCATTCTTTTTTAAATATTGTTTTTTTTTTACTAAAAATGACAAGAAAAATAATGAGAAAATATCTAAATAAATGTAAATGGATAACCCAAGTCTTACTTGATTAGAGTAAGTCAGTGGTGGCAGCATTGAAACAGATGTTGAAGTAGGGGAGTTCTGTGTCTCACAACTCATTAACTGCTTCTGAATCTCGTTAATAGCTATCTTCTCACTTATTTTTTCTGACTGAGCATCAAATTTGATATCACCAATGTTGGAATTCTGTGCATCTGCTACATCATCCAGAAAATTGAACAGAACATCATGATCTGAAAGAAAACCACGTAGTCAAGTGAATAACTGATTACACTGTACATAAAAAATAACACTGTACTTGGCAATTTTATTACGTACATAAAATGTCCAGAAATTCTTAAAAGTCTAAAAAAAATGTGTCGTCCATAACATGCGGCAGCATATTATCTAGATTGTTTTATATAACAGGTATCATGGGCAATTGGGCCCATCTACATACAAATTTAGGGGTAATCGTCTGGCACTAAAAGCTTTGTTTGGTCACAGAGAGAGTCCAATGAATTGTCAGGGTTACTTGTACTGCAGAAATGGTTCTGCTCAGAGTGCTTGTTGGTTGTAATAAAACAATTTAAGCAGTAAATGGATTGATAAGTGAAGTTTTCATAGAGTACTAACAAGTGCATATTCAGCTGCTACCCAAAAGATGCGTTTCATACATCATCATTCCTGCAAACCCCTTCCAAGATGGCGCATAGTTCTAACTGGCCCTCTATTTCAAAGATAATTCCTTGCACAAAATAATTGTTTGGTTCAAGATTATTGCAGTTGGTGGGGGTTTTCCAAAGAAAAAATAAAAATTATTTTATCTTGGAGTTGGAGCAACTGTACCGCCAGAGAATAAGTAAGGTTTGTTGATGAGGAAGGAGAAGCTTGATACAGTAGAATCTTGAACACCCTTACATCTCGGCTACGGCCAAAGAAAATTAATTTTTAGCTTATAGTCCTAACGTTTTCTAAACACCAGCAAAACATAGGCTACACTTTTTGGGAAATGAAGAAGACGACTTTTGGATAACCACTTTCGAACACAATTCTTTTCACAGCCACAATAAAAACAATTGTGAAATTTGTGAAACAGTTGTGAAATTTAATACTTAAAAATACTCTAAGCCAACAGTACCCAAATTTTTTGTTGTGTCGATGCAGGCAATTAAATTTTCATTTATTTTTTTCAAAACTTTTCTCGCACGCCCAAAACAAATGGCGTGGGCAAGGACACTAAGCAAAATAGAGATAAGCCTACATCGATGTTGGCATCGGATATCTATCGGCCTTTTTCTTGTCTACGTCGGTTCGGTTTGGTTTTAGGCATCAAATGTTAAAACATCGGATATCGACAAATTTAGTAAATCATTTTGTGACAGATGCATGTATAATTAACTTCTGGGTGCTAAATTTGAGGCCTACATAAATTTTATATGAGAAATCCACTTTATTTTTCACTCCACGACAAATGTAACTAGTTTCCCTTTACTTTCTTAAAGTAAAACTAAACCCTCCCATCTTAAATTTCAGTATCGTTAATTAAGACACTAAACATGCAAGAGGTACGAAAACCACTCAGGCTTTATAGTTATTACGTAGTAATGTGTCTAAATCTTCATTCTAGCAGACGAATTCTTCGTTCGTGCGATCAACACATCCCCCCCCCCCCCCGGCTTTTCGTTTTAATAGATGTGTTGTTGTATCAAAAAAAAAACTTGAAACTAAAGTAAAACTACGTGTTGCTCTTTTAAGATTGCATAGTCGAACCCCATGAGAAAAATTCTGACCCCCCGCCCCCCACCATTCCCAGAAAAATTCTTTACTACAATCTATTTATCGTTGCTCAGCCGCTCTGCTGATTTTTATTTGCCTAAAAGTCTGCGCTACGTTACGGATGTCATCTAAACCTGTAGATACAGCCAAAGCAATGCTACAGCCTATCTGCTCTTGACCGCGCTGAGCATCTTGCCACTCGTACCCTCTACCGCGCATGCAGGAGGAACTAGTTCTGGAGTTAGTCGAAAAGGCTCAAAATCCATTCCTCGCCACTCCCGATAGCAAAGAACAGCATCGCAGATTCTTTTCAAATGAAGCGCTTGGCCCCTAGTCTGCCTCTCCCTCCCTACAAGCAACAAGTGGACACGGTCCAATCGCTGATCTGCACAGCTTTTCGCGTAGAGTGGATTACCGCCAAGCAGAACAAACTTTTACGAGTCTTTGTAGGGTATGTTCGGACACTTGGCACGTGTGCTTGGCCGAGCGGTGCGAAGCTACTATCCGTGGGAGTCACAGTAGGGTACGTTCGTCAATACTTTAATTTAATAAACCACGCAGAGATTGAATTTGCTATGGTCAGAGCAGACCGGTCTCGCAGCCGCCATGTTAGAAGCACAACACGGCGCGCACTCGCTAGTATGCTACGATGACGTCATTCCTCCAAGGTCCATTTGACGTAGGGCGATGAAGTGTGACGTCAGTACCATGCAAGGAAATCACGTTCGCTGTCTCGCACTGTGGAAACATAGATTTTAAATTAACTATTGCGTAATGTTGGAAACCTCGCGCAACTTGCATTTTGTTTTTTTCGTACTTAATTAACAATAGTGAAATTTAAGATGGAAGGATTTAAACATCGGAATAAGCGCTATCGTAACCAGATACTGGTCGACGTTTTTTTGAACATCGAAATCAGCATTTTAGCACATCGGTGATCTTTAAAACGAAGTACTTTTTATTTTCTTTGGCCTAACTAAACATTTTCTCAGAAAATTTTGAAATTCACTAGCAGGGACAGATTAAGATATTGTGGGGCCCGAGGCTTCAGTTTATAAGGGGTCCCCATTTATTCAGGGTAGACAGTGGCCCATAATAAAAAGATAAATTCGAAAATATCTAAAAGTCCAAAGGTTTTTTCCAAAGTGAAGATGGAGACCATGTTTCTGGATCAAACATTCCATTCAGTCTGAAAAAGTGAATCAAATTTTTCGAACTATGTCAAACTGATTAACTGTCGTTCGGTCCGGTGTAATCGCGATCAAAGAAGGTAAAATGTTATATGGGGTTACACGTAACGTCACGATTACACCGAATAACAGTTACAATTTTTTTTCCCCAAAGTTTTGTAAAACACAAACCCACTCACTTTTTCGGACACACAATGGGATTCTGGATTCAGAAACGTAGTCATCCTGTGCAATAAAAAAAAGTAGTCGACCACACAACACAAAAGAGTTTACATAACACGCTGCTTGGTTGGTTACGACTTTACGCGAGCCTGGGTAAGCAACGCCACCGGCCCTTGCTAAAAGAAAAGTTACTCGGAGAATGCGACACAAAATTATTGCCTGGTCAGATCCACAACCTGATGAACGATGGAAAAAGCGTACTCTTTTGCACCATGCATACATTATGACTCAGCCAATTAACAGCTTCAGCTATTATGTTTGTTAGAGGAGAAGAAAAATACAGTAGTTCCATAAAGTTACAAAACCTAATCTGACATAAACAAATGGCATTACCATTTACCATTTTTTTTTAATTAATTAGTCGTGGGGATTCATAGATTACCAGGAGCCCGAGGCAGCTGCCTCATTGCTATTCCGGCCCTGGTCACCAGTTTTCACAACATGAAATGAGTTACCGTGGAGGTAAAAGCAAAGCCTCCAAACACAAAATTTAAAGCTTTAAAGCGCAATTTGAATTGTCTGAACTCCCCTCGGTTCCATAATTTCGGATACTCTAGGTTTTACTCCACTACATTTTTTAAATGGACTGAACATTTTCTTCACAATATTATTAATGTAAACCAAGGAACTTACCAGAAAACATCTCCTGCTGTAACGTGCAGATGTCATCTAAAATCACAGAAAGCAGTGGATCCTGCAACTGGCTATCCATGGATTCTATAGAAGACACTCCACTTCCTGACAACAACTCTGCAAATCCAGAAGTTGATGCTGCTGTAGTAGTGACAGTCGAGGTACTAGGAAAATTTGACACTCCTAAATCTGAAGGCATGGAAGCGATATTTTGGTTGTTCGACTGAACCCCAAGTCCACGCAAGTTCGTCAAATTGTTAATGTTTGTGCTCGACACATTCACTAGACTTGGTGCTGTCGTATTCGGAGGAACACCACCACTACCAAGATTACCTAAACTAGATGCTAGTGATCTTGTTGCTAACTGCTGCTGCTGAGATTGTTGTGACTGTGGCTGGAGCTGCTGGGATTGTTGCTGCTGTGTAGCTTGAGTCTGTCCATCCAGCAAATTACTAAAAGTAGATACAGTGCGGATGGGAACTGTCGCAGTAGAAGCTGTTGTCACCATAGGGTTCGTAATAACCCTTCCTCCTGAGAAATGGCCCCCACTACCAGCCTCTTGCGATGGTATGGATGCTACCTGCACCTGAATCGATCCTGCTGGGGTGGATATAATTTTCTTATCAAGGCCTTTGGGTAACTTCTCTTGTGGCACTGATGTGATAAGTTTGCTACTAGGTGGTGGAACAGCATGCGTCTGTGCAGGAGTCTGAGCCAACAATGTTGCGAGCATCTTGTTTTTCTGGTAGAGTCGATTTGGTTGTCCTCCAACATGCTGCTGGCCTACAGCTGACTGCTTAGGACCTGAAGACAACAAATAAATATTACAGCAAATCATGTAATAAATATTAAATGCCAATGGGCTTATACAGTTAACTTGGCAAAAATCCAAGTTAAAAAAAAAAATCCATTTCCTAACTGTACTACATCGATCACAGGAAGGAAAGGCCAATTCTTGCATCCTTTTTAATTGCTCTGAAGAAGGGAGGAAGGGGAACGGGAGTATTATCCCAGGGAGGCAGAACTGGCCAGTAAGCATAGCAAGCAGTGTGAGAAAAGTTTTCCTCACTACCTTTTAGTTCATTTTGCAAAGAAAAACTTGATTTAAGGGGGTGATAGTCAGCTTCGCCTGGGTATTGATGTTTAATACACGATTTACATTAACAAGATGTTAAACCAGGTGCAACTAATAGGAAAAGGTGAAACCTAATACAAACACTCAAAAACAAGCATTGTACTTGTAGCGTGTGTACGTTTTATCAACAAAGTTCTACAAACGCTGTAATCTTGGAAAGAATGAAAGGAACTAAAAACTTGCGCAAAACTAAAATCTCCAAAATACCAGTGTTACCTGGTTGATTTTGGTTTCTATTGCCTGTTGAAATATACATACCTTTTTTTACAGCATTCTCCTTTTAAAGTGCTGTTCAATCTAGAGAAACTAAATAGAAGATGTCCTTTCGTGTCGCTACCTACTGCCCAGGTTTCCTGCACAGTCTCCTTCATATAAAAGTCGAAGCGGAGCGGCCTTGCTCACCTTTTCGAACCTCATTGTGCCCAGATGGCGACAAGAGGGGAGGAGGGTGGGACAAAGGTAATGTATATTTCAACAGGTAATAGAAACCAAAATCAACCAGGTAACACTAGTTTTGGAGTTTCTAGTTGCCTTGAAAATAGCCATTACCTTTTTTATAGCAATCCCATATACTTTGTCAAGGCAGCAGGTGCCATCCGACAAGTTCCCTCAGGTAGCAACCGGTTCCCCACACAGAACTACCAAGTGTGTCAAAGGGGTGCTAAAGTATACGCCAGGTATATGAATGGTCCTTCTGCTTGGTGGGACATATCCATAAGATAGTGGCATGTGAAGACTGTAGGGTGCCTCCAAGAGGCTGCTTCCATGATGTCAGTAATGGGAATGTTACTGTAATGCGCCCAAGATGTGGAAATTGCACGACGTTCGTGGGCGGTAACCCAGATTCCTTCAGATGCACAGTTGATGTCGAGTGCCTCGTAGGCTTGCACGATGACACTCTTAAGTGGCAATCATGCGTGTTGAGGTAGAGCCTATCTTGTTACTGAAGGGTAGGAACAGTTGGGAACGTCCTCGGCGAATAAGTTTAGAGGCTTTTAAATAGAAACGAATTGCCCGAACTGGACATAAGGAACGTTGTTCTTCGTCGCCTAGGATGGTGGAGAGAGAGGATATGATGAAGGGTTGAATTCGTTTATCAGGTTTTTGGGTCTTAGCACGGAAAGTTGCTCTTCGGGTAAGAGTTACACCGGGGTAGTTGTCTTGAAAAAAGCAGTCTTTTTCTGTAGCTGACAGAGCTTGCAATTCGCTGCATCGGAGGCAGGCGGCTATAGCCACAAGAAACACCGTTTTCCTTGTTAGGTGGCTAAGTCGGGAGGAGCTCATGGGTTCGAAGGGTAGGGCCATGAGTGCTGTTAAGCACGATGGACAGGTCCCAGTCGGGAAATTGCCTTTTAATACAAGGTTGGTCCATACAGAATGAATGGATTAAGGAGGAAATTCTGTAGTCAGGCAGAAGATCAGCGTTATCAGCTACTTTGAAGACAACGTTTGGGGTGGATCGATAAACTAGGATCTTGGAACCCTTCAGACCGCTTTTGAACAGTTTTGTGAGGAATCGAAAGAGGTTTGGCATAGGGGGATTGATTGGATCAACTTGTTCCTTGATACACCAATAAAGCCATCGTCTCCAGTGGCTGTCGTCAATTTTGTTGGTAGAGGATCGGACGGCTCGCGAAGCGATGCGTATGGCCTCGTCTTCAACAATGCCAGTTGTTCGGAGGAGCTGGACGATAGTAGCCTCCTGTGAAGTTGTAATGCTTGGTGGTTCGTGTGGAGAATCGTTCCTTTGCCTTGGGACAAGAGGTCCAGTCGGCTCAGTAGACGGCGAGGAGAATCATTGAGGAGGCCGAGAAGCGTCGGGAACCAGGCTGCGACTGGCCAATTCGGTGCGATTAAGAGGAATCGTCCCTGAGAGTTGGCGATTTTGCGTAGAACCAGAGACAGGAGGAGAGGGGGGGGGGGGAAGGCGTATGCGTATAGCTGGCTGTTAACGCATCCACGGCCCAGGCCCGAGGATCTGGCAGCGGACTGACAAATAGGGGCAGTCTGGCATTGTACTTCGTGGCAAAGAGGGTGATCATCGGCCAATTCTACAGGTGGAATAGGATGGAACAAATGGTTGAGAGTAAAGCCCATTCGCTGGTGGGTTGTTTCCGGCGGGAAAGGGAATCGGCAATTACATTCAACGATCCAGGAATGTGGAGTGGTAGAAGACAGATACGGAGGTGAATGCATAGTTGGAAGATTTGAGAGGTGATGTGATGGAGGGATACAGAGTGTGTTCCACCTCCCTTCTGGAGGTGTGTTGTCCACATGGACTTGTACTGTGCGTCCTGTGACATGATCTTGGAAATATTGTGGAGTCCCAAAATGACTGCTTGGAGTTCTAAGTGATTGATGCGTTCCGTCGTGCCATTCGGCCATGTGCCGGAGATGGTGAGGCTGTCGATGTGGGCACGCCATCCTGTCCGAGATGCGTCAGTAAATAGGTGAACTTGGGGGAGCGGTTCGTGAAGGGGAAACGTGGCCGTCAGATTGAGGTTGTCCATCCACCATGTGAAGGTTTCGGTGGGGAAAGAATGATCGAGTCTTCGAGGTGGCAGATTCATGGCTATCTGTGGGTTGCCCCAAAGGGCGGAACGGTAATGATGTAACGGCCATGCCATCCACCTGCCGTAAGGAACGAGGTCTGCCAAGGAATCGATGATTCTGACGATAGAGGCAAGATCTTGAAATTTGTGAAGAGGCATGTGGAGAAAGCATCTGGCGGATTGTAGGCGATTTTCGATCCGTTCTGGCAACGGCATAACTGTTGTATTTTTTAGGTCGAAGAATACTCCTAGGAAGATGAAGGATTGAGCGGGATGGAGATGAGATTTCGGAAAGTTTATAGCTAGCCGTAGGTGATGAAAAAGAGACACAGCGGCGTGTAAATTGTCGGAGAGTGTCAAAGGATCGGGGTGAGGCAGAAGACAGTCATCGAGAAAAGCATAGATGCGGATACCTTGCTAGCGGAGATGCGCGAGAACTGGCGTAGGACCATGGTAAAAATGCGTAGGGAGGCGTTCAGGCCGAAGGGAAGGCAGAGGAACTCTTATACGGTTCAGTCGAGTAGAAACGGGAATAGGTGGAGGAGAGACGCATGAAGCGGCACGTGAAGGTATGCGTCCGAGAGATCCAGAGAGACCGTCCAATCTACGGGTTGTAAAGAGTCTCGGATGGAGGATACCGTCTCCATTTGAAAGAGCGGATTGAGAATGAACTGATTCAGAGGTTTCAAATTGAAAATGAGGCAAGTTCCGCCTGATTTTTTGTTGCAAAGAAAGATGCTGCTGTAGAAACCTGGGGTGAATGGGGGTAACACAACACGAATAGCTTCTTTTTGAAGGAGGATAGCGATTTCTGTTTGAAGCGGAATGGGAGCTGGAGCTTCCTTAGGCGGATCGTTTTTGGGAGGCGGGGCGTAACGTTGACGACGAATTTGGTGATTCCTATTACAGGCCTTCCACTGAACTTTTTCTAAAGTAGGACAGCAGGAGCAACAATAATAGAAATAAGTTAGTTACAGCCTGATGCATGTTTTGCTTATATAGGTGATTTGGCGCACCGAATTTTTTAACCCCATTTTTCTCTTTATTATATAGTCTTTTACAGTTCTCAGTCCGATGGAACTTTTGCGTAATGATTGATATGCGTCCTGTCATTAGCGCATTTTTGAGCGAGATTCCTCGTTCAACATCAGCGTTTCCATGAGCTAAAGTGAGGCCACATTTTACAACTTTTGCCAAGTGAGGTTACTTCTTCATTCGGCTCCTTTAGTTAAAATATTTTTTCCCAGTAAGAATCAATTCTGCGGAGTTCAACTTTGCTGTTTTTCAAGTCATCAGAAATATCAGAATCAACTGGGTAACAGTTGATTATTATTTATTATTACCTTGTCCGTTTCAAGTGGCCGCAAGGAACGCCATCATTGTTAAGTGTCCGCTGAAATTCCGAAAAAGTCAATTCACTAAAAAATCACGCACATTTCCA
>JAHWFP010021120.1:41278-68408 GCA_023313725.1 Lithobius niger | reverse complement strand
TTTTTCGGAATTTCATCATGTTCCACAGTACGAACTTCAACGAAGTTGTCCGCTGAAGTGCTTGTTGCAGAGATTTTGCCTTCTTTGCAACCCATGAAGCCACTGGAGGTACTTTAGAACTGGATTCTTTAAAAGCTAATTTTTTGCCAGTTTCGTGTACGCTACTGTGAAGAAGTTGCATGTATTCGTACGTTATATGCAATCAAATGGTCCAAAACGCTCCAATTTTTTGTGCGTCTTTCTGTTTCAGAACCAATTTACATTTTTCGTTTGTCAAAAGATTTTCTTCATTTACATTTTATTGCCAGGAAAGCACGGCCTGTGACACTCTCCACAACTTCTGGTTTCATAAATTATCTTACATTGTAATAAAAGATCATGTAGTTTGTAAATAAACTATGCACACCAAAGTTAACTTAATTCTTTCTGTAAGAGCGTTGACAGAAAATCTGATTAGCTTAGATTTGTTAGTTCTGATTGTATTTTGGTCTGCGTCTGTACTGAATATTACAAACTTCAGCATGTGATGCATTTTAAACTTTTTAAAAGTAGGAAATGTAGGACATTCACCAAATAAGTAGGAAAAGTAGGACAAGTGGAAGGCCTGTATTATATCGAGGCTTTCGGGAGATGTCCAAATGTGGAGCCCCCTAAGGAATTAATCCACGGAAGAGAGATTCTGATTCATGGATTGGTTGATTCTGGAGAAGATGGCAGGTGGAATTGTGGAAATTTGGTGCTGTATTTAAGGCTACTTCTCGTAGGAGGAGTGTGGAATTAAAAAGAGTCCTTGTGTACCAGTTCATTGCATGGTAAGTTGCGAAGCAACTTTTCCTAAAGACTTGATTAATGAGGAACGCTAGTTGACGAGTATAGTCAGGGGAAGGATCGGCGTAGACTCTTTCACATAGTGCGTTGGCTGGGGTACTGAGAACATCGGCTTGGGATGTGGCACCGAGACCAAGTCGGAGGATGTGGTCGTTGTTGCGTAGGACACAAATGGGGACCGTGGCCCGGAGAGGTAGGTAGAGTGCGGAGCCAAAACCTAACTTGATATCGGCAGTAAGAAATTCCGACTGAGGATAGGTGTCAAAGTTTCTTGGGTTAGCCGTTTCCTCCCCGATGGGACGGAAGAAGTAATTTTCGTGGCCTGGTCGAGGTGGAGACAGATCCTTATCTAGCTCTAGGGGTGATCCGTTGCCAAGGAGGACGCCACCGGTCCTTAGTAGTGTGGTAAGGAGCGTTGTGGATTGCCCCAGTAATGGTGGTTGATGCGGGAGTTGGTCACAGAGACCAAAGTCAGTTGCGAGGCTTCGGTTCTTGGAGACCGGGTCCGAGTTTGAGGAAGGTTTGTACAGAAAACAGTCCAAGATGACTTCGACAGTTTTGAACAACTCAGGGGATGGGATCTCTGAAGGATCGGAATCCCCTCAGAACGGAGGGTCGGGTTGGTCCGACAGACGGGTCTGGGGAGTAATAGGAATCGAGATCTTCACTTGCGGGAGGTATGGGCGGAATCGACACTGGACCCAGTAGAATGGGATGCGGAGGCGGATCGACAGGTGCACTAGAGGGACCTGCATCGTTTGTGGAGGGTCGGCGTCGCTTTGGGACCGAAGCTAGCCAGGTTGATGTATAATCCGATACAGGTACTTTGCGTTTAAAGGTCCTAAGGGAGGAATCCATTATTTCATGTACTTGAGATGAAGTGAGCGGTTCCTCGTTCCTCTGTGTAGCAGATTGGCCAGTAACCGAAGGTTGTGAGGAATGCGAGGATAGATCGAGAGGCTGCAGTTGTGGACCGACGGAGGCCAACTTGGCAGCAACCTTCCGGGCCTTCAGTTGAAGTTTGAGGCAAGCATAACATTCCTTAGTGTGAGAAAGTTCCTCAGAGAGAGATCGTAGGTCCCGTACCGGAGGAGGTTGGCTACAAGGAATAAGGGACGTAGCTGCGGTATCGCAAGCTATGGGAAGTAACGGTTCGGAAAAAGGATTCAGGGATTCGAGTCCTGGACAGCTAGTCTGACGAAGCGTTTAATTTTCCCAGAATGTGCCTCGGGATTGCAGAATATGTTTGCCAGGCACAGCTTACAGTGTCAATGTTGTCTCTTAAAGGACTAGCGAGAGGGTTCCTCCTCCTCTGCGTATCTAAGCGATTGCCGTGGTATATTCGGACATGATGGTCACCGCAGAATACTGTAGGAGGTGCAACTATGTCTGTACCGCAGTTCTGACTGCTCCGAGTTCTCCAGATTGTTTATGTGCAGGCGATGTTTCTGGGGTGACCACGTTCCTGACGCTGTATGGTCTTCCATATGTGCTCGCCAGCCCTGTAGATGCATCCGTGAAAATGGTGAATGCGCACCGGCACTCCTTGCCTCAAGTCGGCTTTACCACTGCACCTCATTTCTCGAGAGTTGATTCACCGGAAGAATATCATCCCATTTGCTCCTGGGGACCGTTTCCCTGAACCAACGAAGGCATCTTGCTTGTCATGTGCCCATTTGTACTAGCATGACCATCGAGTCTATTTGACTGATGAACTCGACTCAATTCGCTTGCTGTCACTGACTTCTTCAGTAAGTTCGTCCAAGGAACTCATCACGGATGCAACAATTTCTTCTGATGGTCTGCCTTGGAATTTGTCCAACTGAAAGTGTGCTCCAAGGAAGTTGAAAACGCTCTCCGGTCTGAAACTGAAGTTCTTCACTTTGATGCCTAGTCCTAGGTGGTGTAGGAAATGCGCGGTGAAATCCAGTTGGTTGCGTAGTTGTGAGGTACAAACATTCCGGAGCAGCCAGTCGTCCTGGTAGGCCCGTGCCTTTATATACTCCCAGTGTACATGGGCCAACACTGGCCTCAGTAATGATGTAAACAGGTGTAGAGCCGGGTACAATCCAAACGGGATAACCTTGAAGTGCTTAATTATCCGAAATAAAATTTAAAAACCTACACGCCATCGGATGGAGCAGGATGTGCAGGTAAGTGTGTTAGATCCGTTATCATGTATTTGTCCTGACGCAATGATTCCTTGACAGATTCCAGAGATTCCATTTTGAAATAATCTTGCTCGATGAAGCTGTTCAGGTGACAAGTTGAAAATCAGAAGTGTTCCGGCATCTTTCTCCCCCAAGATTTTCCCCCGCTGACCCTGCTTCGTCGATTGCCTGTTTCTAAGTAGCACTTCTCGAGGGGTGCATCTCTTTGTCCTTCCACCATTACATACGTCCTTTGACAGTTGAACGGAGGGCAATACCATTTTCACAATGGAGAGTATGAATTTCTTCAGTCACTCTTTCCCATTCCATGGGGTGGATCCAGATTCTGTCCCCCACCGGCCGGCCGGCTAGTGAAGGGGTGCGCAGGTTTGAATGTGTCCTTGTCATAGCGAATCTTTTCCTGTTTCCCCGATTGTTGGTTTGACCTTGACACTTTGGTTAGTCCCGTTTGAACGTGAGACAAGTTATCAATACACACAACAAAAATACGCAATACCAAAAGGTCTTTAAATCTCAGGCGAATTATCGGTGGCCAATTATATGCCACTTCTTCAGGCCTAGCCCAGAGTTCCGTTCACAAAAGCAACTACATACGTCAATGAGTTCCAATGATAGTGCAGGATATATACACCCATTTTATACAAGCTTAAAAAATGAAAGGGGTGAAACCGAGCCGAGAGCCTATACACATTCTTTGTATCCATGCGGCGTGTGGGTATTACAAAGCAGATGACGCTATGTAACGGACATATCGTTTAGTACTGTAGCTTCTGATGAAAGCTACTAAGTGCGAAAATTTAGTGGACAAGTTTGTTGTTCATTGTTGAGGTGTTGTGTAGTATCTGTTCTAAACAAAGCGACAACGAGCCCATGTGCTACCAACAATACAGGTGGAGGACTCCAGGAGTGACCTGATGGCCACATCTCTCGTACATCACACTCAAATCCAGGTTTTAAATGGCGATCTAACAGAAGTTTTAAAGTACAACACGAAGATATGAGTGATGTGCGCGGTGTCCAGCAAAAAAGTGAGTTGGCTGAGTAGGGGCGCTGCAAGCACATACAAGAGTTGAGCCGAGAAGGTAGCACAAAATTTGGGACAGATTGAAGCATATTTTAGCAAAAATAGCAAATTAAAGGTAAGCGTTTCCAGAGCAGAAACATAATTTTAAAGATAAAATTTGTCTTACTAAACCTAATATACTTATTAAGGCTGCACCAATGCCGATACTGGATCAGATCGGTTGCCGATATTTGTGGTATAGGTGTCGGATCGCTATTGGCAAATTTCACGGAAATATCAACAACTCGGGAATTGTTCGAGATTTTGACACGCGGTTCGTAGCATTTTTGCTCAGGAAATCACCGAGTATCTTCCTAGCTGTATTTTAACATTAGTTACTATTTAAAAGAGTTTTATTTCAATAATTATTGGGCTTTAGAAGAAAACTACACCATTTATAAACTGGGAATTCAATTTTGAATATCTGTACCGGTATCAGCAAAATTTAAAAAAAATGTGATCGGTACAGCTTTCATTGTTTATCTTTAAATTCTAGTTTAAATTTGTTAATTTAATGCTCAATACCCAATAATCCCCAAAAAAAAGCTTTCCTACTGGTCAGATCAAAAACTTCCAGCCAATTTCAGTAAAACTAAAAAATGGGATATAAAGGCCAGGAGGACTGAAAAAATGACACAGGTTTCATTACCTTACTTCAAGTGGGTTAGAAGTTAGATTTTTTTTTTTTCTTCTAACCAGAGCAATTCATACAAAAATATGACCTGGAGCATATAGTACCGCTGTTTGTTTTACAAACCTGGTTCAGATCCACTGTCAGCTTCGTGAGCTTCATCACAGCTTTTTCTTTTCGTACCCCGGGGCCGTTCAATTTTTACATATTCTGGAGGAATGCTATTGGACACTTGGTTTTCCAGCCCAAGAGATTTAAGTAATGCTGCAGGACCCAAACCAGGAGTAGCCTGCTGTGGCGATGAATTGACTTCTGGTAAATCTCCAACATCCTGTTAAAAAGTATTTTCGAATCAGGGCGATGTTAAGCAGTGGCATTTTTCAAGAATAGGGTAATGTAGTAAAACTATCAAGGTTCATGGATCAACTTGCACTTTATGTAAATAATCTGTCTATGCAACTTAAAAAACAGAACTCCTGCATCTATAAAAGTGAAAAATTGAGACCATTTCACTAGCTGAGCAGATGATCATACCCACGCGGTTAAGGTTCCATAATAACTGGACCACGCGGGTATGAAACAACATTTAAAACAATAAGATTTTACGGGGAAAAAAAAATGCAGAACCTTTTACTTATACAGATGCGGGCTAATATGCTCGTATTAATCCAGCTAACATTATCTACTAATTGCAGAGCTTACACAAACATTTTGTACAAAATACTAGTTTTACTGCTTAAGACTTAAGAGAAAGTGTACTCAAAAGCTATTAAAAAATTAAGGTTTGCCACCAATTATGGAAAAAAATTCTGGTGCTCTGAACAGTTTTATTAATTAGTTTCTTTATAAAATTAAAAGTTTTTGTTTGCCATGTTTTTACTTATAACTGCTCTACTTAACCAATTGTAACGTACATAAACCTGATGAAAAAAACAGTACTTACCCTATCATCCACGCTGTCAGGAATGTTAAGCAATTTACTTAACAATACATCGGACTTTTGTAAGCCAGCTGATTTTTCAGCATCATCGTCATCACTTTTTTCATTTAACAAAGACTGCAAATAAGAAAACACACAAATCCTTTCAATCCACCATAGCTAAAAAAAAAAAAAAAAAAAAAAAAAAGAGGGACCTGCACCAACATCAGCGCCATTAAAAACGACCTGCAGCAAATTCAGCACAAATTATAGGAAGAACTTTTTCTCTTAGCTGAAGCAAGAAGCGTTTAAGTTTTAAAGAATGACTAATGTTAGGTAGATCATTGTTAAAACAGGAATGGCACAGTTGACTGACATGCCTAATTTAGTCTACACTAATGTCGTATTAGCCTACAAGAAAATTAGAAACATACAACTTCCGACCCATATCTAACATGCAGCTTCTTATTTTAACTACAAAACAGCTTTACTATTTCGTGGAGGCTTACTGATAACAGCTATGAGAATGAAGAACCTTCACATCTAAGATATCAACGGAAAGTTAGATTAGAAATATATGACAAGGAGAAAGACCAATCGTGTGATTTGCTACCAAGTACACTAGAAAAAAAAAAACTCCACTCTTTAACTTAAACTAGCATCATGCGTAACCTGGATTTACAGAGACACATTTTTAAACCAACATACATGGAATGCAGCACTTTTAAAATTCCTCCGTGTAGCTGCTTTTGGAGTTATGGGACCAATCGGTACTTTAAGAGTGGAAGCCAACTAATTACCTTACAAACCACTAAGTTTTTTAAAACTAAATTGGTAAAGTGAATGCTTTCTGGTGGTTATGACTGAGCGTTTGAACAGAAATTGCCTTTTACCTTTCCTCCACATCAACAGTAGTACCAGAAATTGTCACCGTAAGAGCCTATGCAGAAAATATGTCAAAAGATCAAGTGTAAGAGGCCTATCTATGCGGTTTTTCCCCCTGCAAGTGCTATAGAATGTGCAAAATTGTGTTGAAGTTCAAGTTTTTCAACCTTTTCGTCGCAGGGAAAGGGACAAACCAGAGTATCCAGATCCAGAGGGCACCTGAAAGTAGTCTCAAATATTTTTGTGATAGAATGAACGGCTGGCAGCTCCCATGCTATTAGATTGCAGAACAGTTGTGTGCCAAGCAGCCAATTTAAACATGCTGTTGGTGCTACTTAAATTCAAACAATCAAGCCGGCCCATTGCTTGGCATACTGCTACGACCAGATATTGAAGATGCCTAAGAGAGTTTGCACTGGGAAAACATTGCTCTCATTATACACAAGCAATCTTTGTGTTTCTGAGGGGCTTTTTCATCGAGTTCTTAAGAGTATTTTTGGACTAAAATCGCTCACCATAAACTTCCCTCAAGTCCTGAAAAATTTCCCCACTCTCCATTTAGAACCATTGAACAGTTTTAATTCCTCTAAAAAGGTAGCAAAGAATGTGTAGCTCGTGCAGTCATTCAAGGTTTATTCAGTCAGTGTTGTATTGATTTCCTGTAGGTTGGCTTCTATTGTAGATTTCTTGCCGAGGTATGTTGAGAAGAATTATTTGCAGCATAGATTGGTTGTTTTTCTGGTGATGGAAGTTTCTTGATAGTGTTTTAATCCCAGAATACCTCCCCAATTAAATTTGTGCATTTATTGTTTGTTAAATCTTCCTCTTCCAGCCATCCAACTTCCTAATGAATCAAAGTAGTTTATGTGCCATGCAAGCATGGAACGATATCCATCATTTATTGTAGGCACACAGAGAAGAGTAACAATAAAGGGGAGGGTAATTGGCTAGATATTCAGGAATAAAACAGATTTATCTATTTAGGCAGAGGAATGGGAAATCACTTGTTTTTATCCTAGAATACCTCTCTAAATAAATTTATGCATTGTCTAGACGTTGACAAACAGGAAAACTGTTGCCGTCGTCGTCCGACGTGGCAGTAAAACCCAACGGGCGTTAATCCTTCAGAATTCCATTAGGAAATCGAGGAAGGATGGAAAAAAGTGTTGCTAAGCTAAACATCGTTGACAAACGGTTGGAAAGGATTGGGCCCCAGAGTCCGTGAATCTAACCATTTTAGGAAAAGTCGAAAACACTGCGTCGTAAAGCAGGGTCTTTTATTCTTCTACTACGTTCTCAGGCAATTTACAACCAACAGCATACAGGATTTTGACACAGTTCAGGATTTAAAAAGTTGCTACCCTAATCTGATGATAATGCAATTCCATCTTTAAATTACTAATCCGATACCACAGTGTGGTTCTTTATGTGCGTCTCAGGACATTAGGTCCACGGGAGCCTATTCACAACTAATGTCGCTTTTATGGATTACATGTTTAAATTCCAAAAACGGTAGCTGGCATCCCCTTTTTCCAAGCGTAGAACAAGAAAGACAGAAAAATGAATAAGCAACGCTCATGCATTACAACTGCATCCAGTTGCACAGCAACGCACACTTTTTTACACATGCCACAGAATAGCCCACAGCATACACCATAGTATTTGTATAGCCTACATTAATTCCTCAAGCTCTACAAAAACTATGGCTTCACCCTTACAAGAGTGTGCAGCACCAGCTCCAACAGGTTCCCAGGTTGCATCTTGAATCTACAGAGCGATGGTGCAAGCCGGATGAAGATAGGGCGAACAGGGTTGGCACTATCCTGCAATTGTTAAGGGTAATCTCGCTTTCCACTACATAGCCTGGACAATTTTCTTTCTTGCGAATGCTCACTAAGATGGTCAATGACGCAAAAAAGAAGGTTTGGTATCTCGGGCTTTTTCTTTTGACATTCATCGTCATCTCTGCGATGTCATCGATGAAATCAATGAAGGGCCAGATCCAGCATGAAAACATTCCAAATGGCTGCCCAACCGTGACTAGTCTGTATGCTTCCTCTTCATTTCTCCTTCGCCATAACTTGACGCCAGGAGAATGGGACCCTGAAAAACTTGTATGAACACAAGTCAATCTAGGCAATCAAGTGTCTGTGGTTTGGACCCAAAACGATCCATGTGTCAAGTGCAAGGCGAGTGGTAGTGACTGGCCAGCCTCGTTTTTCCACTTGCCAGCAGGCGATGGTGTAGCTGGGGACAGCAGTGCTGAAGAAAACAAAATTTGCTTGCGGGTGTATTCCGATGCTATAGTTGCGGGGCAAATTAAGGTTCTTTTCCATGTTGCATGGCAATTTAAAGAATTTTCTTCACTTTAATAAATTCAACGCTTGCGTTACAATCCAAGACGGGACAAGCGGAAGACACAGCCATGTCACGGGTAACCGACCATATTGCCAACGTCAACAAACAAATTACGTGTGGGTGTAATCCGATGCTAATATCGCAGGGTAAATTTAGGGTCTTGTCAAGGTTGCGCCAATCTTTCCTTCCTATTTCCATTCAACAACGATGGTCCTATGTGGAAATGACAGATCCAGAAAGAAAACATGACTCAGAATGGTAGTTCAGTTCATATCAGCGAGCCATGCAGGCAGCGAGCCTGGGAGTCTGATAGCTGACGTTCATGTCTTCGCCAACAGAATCGCTAGGCATATATGAGGTAGCCAAATTTGGATTTCGGCAAATAAAACTTGAGAACACATTAGAAACTACTAATAAAAAAAATTAAAAAAACAACGAATTAAAACAACTGAGCATCCTGTATTAATTTAAAACACTATTTTCACAATTTTTCCTCGAAAATTGCATAAGCGGTTTCGCCAGAGGTCGAAAATGGGATCAAAGTACACCTTCCGACAACGCAGTGCACAAAAAAAAAAAAATCGCTAAAAAAAACGTAAAGAAGATTCTGGCAAAAAAATTACTAAAAAAAACCGAGGAAGTAACAGTGTAGCGACGATTGCCCGGGTTGCAAATAGAACTAACGCAGGCCTTCCGAAAAACACGGAAGATGCCCAAAAAAAAAATGTTACGAAACCCAACAACCATGAAAAAACAGTGCTTATGACGGACGAACATGCTTGCTACAAAAAAATTCAGACAACAATGGCCAAAAATCGATAAAATTCAAATCAACTAAAAAAAATCAGGCAGCTAACGACGTAAAACATGTAAGGCTTCGAGCAATCCTGACAATAAAGATGGTGATTGTTCCACACCTACGTGGCACGTGGAGAGCCTTCATCGTTGTTCCTTGAAGTTGGAGGAGTAGAAGAGAAAGATATAAAACTATTTAGGATTTTCGTCTTGAGAAAACAATAAATGCAAAACTTAATTGAGAGGAGGTATTCTGGAATAAAATTACTACTAAGAAACTTCACCAGACAAACAACCAATTTGTGTTGCAAATTATTCCTAGCATATCTTGGCAAGCGGCCAACAATATCAGCCAGCCGACAGGAAATCAATACGCACTGATTAAATAAACTTTGAGTGATAACATCGCAATGTGATTTCACATGTTTGACAATGGCGAAAATTAACAGTGAATGCTTGCAATTGTTCATTCATAAGATTATTTTTTGTCGTTTTGAGGCAAAATATTAAAAAGATTAAAAGTAGATGTGCAAGGTAAACTAAGTTAAAACTAAAAAAAGGAGCAGACACACTCTTCACTCGCACAGACATTTGATAAATAAAATCCTAAATTAGAGGCACACGTGCTCTTTGTCTAGAGGCAACGTAGAGAGAGCGTAATCATATAACTACTTTTATTTTTTAAATAAAGTTAAACAATTTCAGTTAGCAAATTGGGCAAACATGTTTACGTTGGATAGAAATTAAAAATAAAACTGGTATGCCTACTGATGTAGCGGAGTATGAATTAAGCCAACGGGTATTACGTCAAAAGAGCAAAACTAGGCAAATAGGAGGGCTAAAAATACAAGAATCGAGAAAGCAGACTCAAGAAAACTTTTTAATGTAAAAACATCAATTAAAATATTAGTGCTTGAAGCATAGCGCAAAAATGTTACTGCTAATGTAGTTTCACTTGTGGCCAGGATACTGCACCAAGCCAATGGCAGCTTTATTAAATTGTCAAAAGGGAATAGAGATTTTTTTAACATCACTAAAGCCACTGAAAGCTTACAAATGAAATTATAGAAGCTATAATTATGAATTATAAATTTATAAATAAAGGATGACAATGCATTTGGTGTTGAAAAATTACAAAATTGCTAATAATTTCTTAGCTATCAGTTATAAAGCCAAAATCAGTCTTTTTGCACCATCCCATTTTCCAAGTACCCGTGCCAAAGAAGGAACTAAAGGAGTTTAGTTTAAAAGTAAGTTATTTTACCCCTCTCCCTAACCATAAGGTTACTTAACAAATTGCCAACATACTGCTAA
Source organism: Lithobius niger (assembly GCA_023313725.1). Lineage (NCBI taxonomy): Eukaryota > Metazoa > Arthropoda > Chilopoda > Lithobiomorpha > Lithobiidae > Lithobius > Lithobius niger. Next base: position 57,444 of record JAHWFP010021120.1, on the reverse strand, counting down.
TTGGGGATGATCCTCCAGTCGGGATGTAACGTAGCAAGAGGAGACCTACGGCATATAACGGATGAGTAAAATGACAACAATAAAATACACGTTTAAAACGTAAAAAGGATCAACACACAAAGCAAAAAAAAAAAAAAATTTTTTTTTTTGAATTAACAGAATTGCCAAATAAATTGCACCATTTCACAGCAGACACAATGGCACACTAGAATTTTTTTTTTAAATGTTACAAAATATTCCTTAAACAAAAATGAACTAAAGACAAGGACATCAACACATTATTTTTAGCCAGTAAAAATGTTTTGCATATGGAAGCAATTTGCTAGGAAGAGGGGGTGTATGGAGATGCAATCGGCACAACCACGCCCATGCAAGAGTACCTGAATTACCAGCCAGCATTAAATGTTAGTAAGATTCCTTCTCCCAAATGAAAAGTACAATAAGGGCAGACCATTATAGGTTAGGCACGTTAATTTAAGAGGAGCCACTACCATAGAATTCAAAATAACACTGTTTAAACAAATACCAAGAGTTATCCAATGACCCCGTCACTAGGTCTAAACCACCCAATTCATCAAATTTTCATAAAAGGATGTGAACCCTATATTCCACTTAATTGTATGCTGCGAAACCAACCAAATTTTAGATGTAGGTCAAGAAAACATGGAAGCACGTAATGGGAGCAAACAAACGCAGTTCTAAAAAGCAGCTTTTGAACAAGTTTTAAGACGCATTACATGCATGCCAGCTGTGTCATTTAACACTTTGCGACTAAATGAAGTGAAGAGTCACGGACAAAGTTGAATTTTAAAGGTAAAATTAGTTTTTACTTATCCTAAAACAGACCTGTAGTTACAGTTTAAAAAAATACGCAAAACCTTAAATTCACTATAAGAAGCTTCATTGGCTCACCACCGGATGGTGTCCCTGCTCACGTCCCAGCAGGCCTTGCCAACCATCCCTCACAATCATTTGTAGAACAATTTTGTTCAGCGAGAGCGAGGACAGTGGGTGGGTAGTAAGTTACAATAAATAAAAAAAAATATTTTTATCTTTAAAATTCAGTTTTCACTTTCATCTGAAAATACTTCCCTGTAATTAAATGCTTTACGTGTTCCAAGAGGTGGTCAAGACAAACCCTGAGCTAAAATGCACAGATACTGTCTCAATGTCAATTCTCACAACTAGCTGTATCCCTGGCAGAATATATGCCGGTCTAGCTGGTTTCCCCATGCACGAGCAAAATACTTTACTGGGCAGCATGAATTGAAGATGGTTAAAGGTCCCGACGGAGCTGCACCGGGTAAAAACTACGGAAGAGCCAGTCAGTCGTTCAAGTATGCGTGGGATCGGAACTATCAGCCGTGGAGATAGCTTAACACTGGATGTAGAACCAACGTGAACACGTGGGATGCCGTGCAGAGGCCGTTGATTATCACCTTGAAATGCTAAGTGCAACTTCCCGAAATGAACCGAAACGGGAGGAAGACGGATGGGTGAAAGGTTATGTGTAGATAGATACGCATCTTCAAAATCCACGGACACCGTGAACTCCCTCTGCCGGAGACTCCTGAACTGAAGCAAGTTGTCTCCATCTGGAAGTGGCTTTTGGCCAGGAATGAGTAGAGCTTGTAAAGATTGAAAAGTAAATGGGGAGTGTCGGGGGAAAGACGTATGGCCCATTTTTTTTGACAATTTCTGCCTCCAGTAGCTTGTTACCCGTCGGTGAAGGGGAGCAGGACTGTCCCTGAAAGGGTCAAGGACGGGAACTGATAGATCCTCGACCCACCCTTTGGGTTCTTTTAGCCTTACGAAACGAATGTCTGCAACTAACTTGGCAGTAGTAACAAGGTTCATCCTGTCAAGATTACTGAGAATAAGACCCCTTGCGGTTCCTCCCCCTTTCCTTTTTCCTGACCCACTTGGTAGGGGGAAGGGGGTCCTGACGAAAGGGATTTCGTTTCAACTTGCTGGGACGGCGTACAGAGCCGCCAGCTTCGAAGCCTGAGGAGTTTTAACCTTACCACATAATCCTACTGCCAAAGAGAGCAGTTGGTCGCAGGCACAGGAAGCAGGCGAAGTCTACCAATAACGTCTGTAGGGAAATTGGAAGCAGACTAGATACTTGTCACGGCGTCTGAATACCATATGTATCATGGTCCGTAGGTCAGAGTTGAACGAGTTCTCTTCAATGGACAATGCATTTTTCATTAACGAAAGGCAGTACTCCAGCATGGTTTTAGTACTAGCAGCCGCTGGTTTGGCCATGTAAACCAGCAAAACAGCTGTGGAGGTGGAGTACGCTAAGTTGGAATGAGAAGCCGCCCAAGGCACCATCTGAATAAGAATTCATCATTTTCGGCTAGTTGAAGGGTGGTCTTGGATTACAATGGGAGCAATAAGGCAGGCGTTCAGCCCCATGTCAGCATATGCCGGGATATACTCGACTTTAGGGATGGTATAATACAGTGCACGGCTACGTGGCTAAAGGCCACGGAACCATGGGCCTTCAAGAAAAAAATTTTCTTGGGGCAGTGAGGGTGGGCCGCTGATCTTCACATATTAAACCACCAACATCCAACTGGGGGTTCATTTGTCATAGCACATGCAGTTCAGTTTGCGTCACCGCAGTATACCTCGTCCAACGCACATTGGAGACATTGTTCTTTCCCCGTCCAGGGTAAATGACTCGCATGTGGTGGATTAGCATTCACAACTGTAATGTTTGACACTTGAGTGGGTCGCACAACATCTGAACTCGAATTCAGCCAACTGAGCATTTTTCGCTGATACAAAGTTCGGAAGTTTCTTAACAGTACTTTTCACCTTTTCATTCAATACAGAAACTGACTTATTAATCATGCTTACATTTCTAAGCCGAACTGTGCTGACTGTCTGCGATCATAACGGAGGATTTGATACAGCTGGCGCGGCGACAATATCCATATGGACCTTGGCGTGGTCATAAGAGGTGATGATGTCATTTCCGTTCATCTAATGACGCAGTAAAGAAGCGTCGATCGTGTGTTGAGCTTTAGCATAGGCTGTGCGTTGCATGGACTGTCGATGTCTTATGGAGTGGACAAAAGGAGTGTAGCCATCAAAGGCGGAATCCCGGCACCGTCACGTTAAGAAGGGTAAATCAATTTCTAACTGGTCACGAACGATACTCTGATCCGCTGATGTTGGTACTGATGCGACCGCCATGTCGGATTTTTCGACGTAGTGTTAAGCAAGTGATGATGGCAAGACAGGCGGTGAGCAGTGGGTCTTGGCCTTCGGCTGTGGGGAGTGATTCCCTCATAATGTCCTTGACTACCACGTTAAAATTTGCTCGAAGTGCCCGAATTTCACCCAATAAAATGCCCATTGAAATGCTAATCCAAGTCTGAGATCTCTACAGAAACGAACTAGCTGAAGGTGCATTAACGGGCATGGAAGTGGTAGGTGAAGTTACAGGAAGGGGAAACGCGAGTGGTGTTACTTATAAGACCACTGTCAGTAGGGACCGCAGTAAATACTGTAGGGATGGATGTATCATCTTTTAGAGCTGGCACAAGAGTCTGATGAAGCAGAATACCCGTTTCTTTTGGTGTGGTGTGATTAGCCTTTTTTGGTCCGCATTACGCCACGTGCGGAAAATGCCTGTAACTTCAACCTCAGAGTTGGCCTAAACAAATTCACAGGGGTTTGTCACGGAATCACCTGGTCTACACTTAAGACACACAGGATCTTTCGGTGAGTACACCTTCGTTGCCAATAGACGAGAGAGCATTTTCAAAGAGCCATATTTTAGCAAAGCATAACACCGTCCGTCCATCTTGGTTGGGGGTTTATACGATTGTGAGGGATGGGTGTCAAGGCCTGCTGGCTAGTGAGCAGGGACGCTAACCGGTGGTGAACTGATGAAGCTTAAAGTGAATTTAAGGTTTTGAACATTGAGCATAAATATAAATGACATTTATCCTATAAGTAAAGGGAAGTATTTTTGGATGGAAGTGAAAACAAGAGTATATTACATTAAGTTAACCTGATACATTAAGTGACAAGTATAAGCAAATCTCGGGGGTCGAAATATTCGGATACACACGAGCAAAATGCACTCAGGCCACAGTTCTTGGGAGTGCAAAACTGCACGCTCAGATTGAATTTTTTTTTACAATTTCTGAACGGTGCAAAATAAAAATGTGCAGTTTACAGTTTTAAATAGCTTCAAAGGACGTTTTCATGTAGCAAGGAACCTAAGCTGCGTTTTTGGCAAAAATTCATTAAACTCGTGAGTTCTTCGGGATTAAACTTTGGATGGATTTCAATACAAAACGGCATACTTTTCAATACAAAACAATGGTACTGTGGTGTAAAGCAGAAGGATTTTTGTTGGTTAAAAAGCATTAGCATAGTTTTATATTTTGGTCTTGCACTACAGAAGCGATTTGTGTTTGGAAGCACATTGTGTTTGGAGTATGCTCACGCAAGCTGCATGGTTTAGAGTTATAATATATGCAAATGTTGGCAATCTAAGAGTACGCCCAAACATATCGGGTGTGCCTAACTTTCTACAAAATCCCTCTTGAACACACCAAAATGGCTAATTCAACTGAAATTTTATTAAAGTAGCATCGGAAAAATTCATCATTTTTGCGCACGATCTCAGCAACAGAATATCAATTCAACAATATCCAGCTAATTTTCGACAGCTCTAAAGAAAATTTGACCAAAATTTCCTTTTAGAGCTGTCGAAAATTAGCTGGATATTGGTGAACTGATATTCTGTTGGTAAGATCGTGCGTAAGAATTATGAATTTTTCTGATGGTACAAAATCCCTGTAAAGGCCATAATAGACTACCAGTACAATTGTTTTTATGCCTCTTGGTGCACAACTCCATTGAAGCCACAGTCAGTAAGGCCCCTGAGGTTTAAATGATTAAGCACGGCCTGTAACTGGTAGTTTGTGCTAACCTTAAGACCAGGATCAACCCAAAAAAAGCCACATTTTCTCGATATTTTTTTAAGGAGCAAATGCTCACGTACATGTCAAGTTTGTTACCCAACTATTGCAGCTATCGCTTTGAAATGTTTTGAGGATAAATAAGGTACAGTACTTTGAAACCAACTAGGATCGTGATGTTAAGGTGATCAGGCACTGAAAAAAATTTCTTAATGCACCATCAACCAAAAAAAAAAGGGGGGGGTGGAATTTCATCTACGTTTCAAGTATTTTACTGAAGTACTGCAGCTATCTCTGTAAACTTTTTGGGAATGATCTAGGTAGGTATGAAAGTAAACTAGTATGATGCTATATGACGCTAAACTTATGATGCTAAGTTGACATTAGGGACAGAAAAAAAATATCTCTTCTGGAGCCGTGCATCTAGCATCATCCCCCGGGCGCATGCCGATTTTGGCCGTGAAAGGCACCGCAGTCAAGAACCGCATAATTTTTATGTTTTTTGGCGATTATTCATAAGTATTATATAAGGACTTTAGTAGCGTGTTGCTGAATAATACTAGTTCACAATATACCCGAGCTAACAAGCCACTAAAAAAAAAATTGATCGGGCGTAATGTGATGGAGATAGCTTGACACTAAAGATCGTAACATCGTAATACAATGTCTTGTTTGTCTAGAATTGATTTTACTGCCGCCATTAGATTTATTCTAAGAGTTTGCCATGTGTAAGTAGCACTAGCACTAGCCGTTTACCGAAGAACCGTGCGGCCGTAACAATCGCAATGCTATTTCGGCTTGGCCGAGCGAGGTTACTCAAAGCAGGAAGAAACTTGAGGTTGTCTCATGTGTGCAATATGCCTTTAAAGTAAGGTAAGGAACTGTCATTCTAGTCATAAATGGTGTCTATGTGTACCTTTGCCATTGTTGTGTTTCTGGACAAGTGTATTGTTCATACGTAACTTTGAATGAATGAATTCAAAGGATCCACGGACATAGGGCAATTTTGTGTTTTTTGTGTATGATAATATCAGCTGTGACTAACATTTTAGAGCACGCTATTTTTCCTGCAAGGGGTACATCACGTAACTCCTCACATGTGGGTAACATCACCAGTGTTGGGCAGTGAAGCAGTGTAACTAAACGTAGTTACAACTACAACAGAAATTATAGTTGATAACTACTTGTTGCTGAACTACTGGTTTTTTTATTTTCATAGGCCAACGGTAATTTTGCAGAAAATATTTCCTATAAAATAAAAATGCACTTCTTTTGCACTTTATATCTTACTTCCAAAATAATGAATTAAAGTGCATTTTTATTATTTTATTGGTAAAGGTAAAATACTGAAATTCTAAAATTTCTGGGAAAAGCAGCATTGGACCATCCCATTCATTACTGAGAACAGTGCTTGAAATGTCTTTGATACAGCTCTCGACACCAGCCAGCATATTGCCAGAAGATAGCAGTGGATGATCTTGACCCACACCCTCTCTACCGTGCGCCGAGACGTGGCTGAAGGGCTATGCTAACAACGCCTAGCGAACGGTACTGCAACGTAAACGGCAATGACTGCACTCGCGTGCATCACACCTAAACAGCATTCAAAAATACCGCCGCGAGACAGGAGTTTTTCCACTCGCAGTTGTGAGGTTACCAGGCAATTAGTTAGCAATCTCCTTCCACAAATTAGTTTCACTCCCCCGCATTGTTATTCATATCTCTTGAATTCATGTTTCGATAACGATCGGCTTGTGATGTTTAACTAGATTCAGTGCTATGTTGCCGTGATGTGCTTGCAGTTAAGTCCAGTTCTTTGCCTGTCGGTTGGTGACTACCAGAGACTGACACATCAGAGCCCAGCTAACCCAACGTGAACGGAACGGTAACGGTGGCCAGAAATGCGGAGGCCTTTGGGCTATTTTTATATCACTTCACCGGTAGCATTCGCTGTTCGGCTGTAAGAATGGCCTTTTTGACTGTGCCCAGCGAACGGCAACTTGTGAATGATAATGGTAAGTGTTCTGACCACAAACAGCCTACCACTTGGAGCTAGCCAATCACATAGCAAAAGGAGCAACACAAACTCCTCGCACTTAAGTCCTGATTTGTGTTGCTGTTTGCTACAGGATTGGCTAGCTGCAGGTGGCAGGCCGTTTGTGGTCAGTACATGCACCGTTGTAGTTCACAGATTGCCGTTTGCCAGGTACTGTCAGAATGGCCCTTCAGGCACAGACACACATGGAAGTCTAAAGGATCATTCTAACAGCGCCCGGAAGCCGGACGGTACCTGCGAAAGTGGCAACATAAAAATAGCCTAAAGACCCACATTCCCTGCTGCCGTTACAGTTCAGTTCACGTCGGCTAGGCTAGCTTACACCTCAAAACACATGCCTGCATCACGCCAAAACAGCATTCGAAAACACTGCTTCGAGACTTTTTCTTTGATACGTCGCTGTGAGCTTATCAGCTAGCGGTTTCCTCCCACAAACTAGCTAGCGATTTCCTCCCACTGTATTTTTGTATTCTTTTCTGTTTTACAACGAAAGGAATTCATGTTTCGATAACGATTGGCTTGTGACAGTCAGCTAGATTTTGCACCTTCTTGCCGAGATGTATGTGTGGTGAAGTCCATTTGTTGTCCGATTGGCTGACCGTTGGGGTGGCGGCTGCCAGAGACTGAGCCACGAAAATCAAGCCTAGCCATACGCGAACAGAATGGCAATGGTGTCTGGGAATAAGGGCTATTTTTATGACATCATTTCTGCGTACCGTTTGCCATTTGGTTGCAGGGTGGCTGTCAGCATGGCTGTTCACTCAGGGTACACGAGGAGCAGGCGTTGGTTGAACTACATCGTTCTCATCTTTTAAAACAGTGTCACTGTTATTAAACTGGTTTTTTTTATTAGACTACTTTTTAACAACTTTATTTTTTGTGCGCATCTTGGTTTGCAAGCATTTTTAAGTATAACTACCACAAAAGAACTAATTGTAGTTTCAACTAGTTTTATTTAAAAGTAGTTAGTAATTGCAGCTAGGCCAAATTTTTTTTAACTGTAGTTAGTAACTGTAGTTTAATTACTTTTTTAGTACTTGTGTATATTACCACATCCTTGGTAGCAAGAGTTCTTCGCTCATTGTGCTGGTCACTAAGACTTTTTTTCTCATTCTGACAAAGTTTTGGCTACGAGGTTCTCCTTCGTGTAAGCACTGTCGTGTTCCGTTGTAGTTACAGTATGGGACCCATTTGACCCAACTCATTCGCCTTGGCCTGCAGATCCATGTTATGGCCATCAATGTAAACCGTTTACGTTTTATCGACGCAACAACATCTTTCCGTCTACACAAGTGTTTGCATCGTCTGTTCAACTTTTATTTGCATGATCAGGCTTCGATGCAGCTCTAACTTGGTGTTCTCGTTTGTCTCTTAATGGTTGGTGTTAAGCATGGACGATGTAGTGTTTCATCATCATACCCAACATAAAGCGTACAGCCTAACAGATGGTCTTATACATACGTCGGGGGTGAGAACCCCGATATTCTGGTGTATCGTTTGGACAGTGGCGCATGCACGATGATCTTGAAATGCGGTGGGCTCACATGTAGACCTGCGCCACTGCAAACAGGTAAAAGCGGAACTTGCAACGACTGGGGCATACACATTGAAGTACGGTGTAGGTTCCGTGGAGTTGGCCGACAATCAGCGCTGATCACGTATTCACCAAATTTCATCCTAAGTTGTTGAACAGTAAAAGAATTTCATTTCTATGGTTGACCCTGACCTTAAACCTAAATGAGATGCACACTACATTCATTACATTTAATACCCTACTGCTACTTGGATGTTTGCAAAGTCTAACGTCACCCTGATGGTTTTTGACTGAATGAAAATGAAAAAAGCAAAACTGGACATTTTTTTTTTGGGGGGGGGGGGCGCTTGCAATCCACTGATCACAGGTATGAAACGATCATGCTAGAGCAATATTTTGTTTTATTCCGCTTGCCTTTGCAGAAAAAAATTCACAAGACCGGCTAAAAGGAAGGAAAAATAATTCCAGGAAAACACTTAGACTTAACAATAATTTTCGAACCCAGACCCGCAATTATGCTACGAGCTTTGAATTCATCGTGATTCCAGCAGGGCTCGAAATGAGCGGTATCGCATCGCAATTTGCACCACAAATTTAAACTTTAGCGATGCAAACTTAAATAATGTATCGCAGTTTAGCGACGCAACTGTATTTCGGACACGGGTCAGAATAGTCTTAACGCGCGTTGGATGCTATAGTCTTGACCAAGCATCCGTGCGTGCAGCAAAGTAAAAGTGAAACTAGAATGGCTATTGTTTCAAATACAGTAAACTTTATATTCTTTTTTACTAAATAAATTATTCCTTAAAAGTTGCTAATCATTTTTTCGTGACTGCTACGCAAATTTTTATTTTGTTTCGCATTTCTGCTATGCAAATTTTTTAAGACAATTCGAGCCCTGTTCCAGTCTCGTCTCTCAATACTGTCAGTAAGTAAGAATTCCTACGGACTTAATAAAATTGGTTTTTTACTTATCCTAAAATACTTACCTTTATTTTACTGCATGTATCTCGTTAAACGGCAATTACATCCATTTTGACATGCATGCTTTACTTTTGGATCACTTACACAATAACTAAACACAAGAACTGCGGTAAGAATATTAGGGATGTGCGAGCTCAATTATTTGTCTTCGAGTAGAGTACCTGGCCAATGATTGGAGTCTCGAGTCGAGTTCGTATTTTTCCAAAACTCTTATTTCAAGCTCAATGTTAACTGCCAGGTTACAATATAAAATGGTAGGCTACTCTTCAACCAAGTTCAATGTTAACTGTCAGGTTACAATTTAAAATTGTATCAGTCCTTGCTACAGAACAAGCGTTGAAACATCCGGTCAACCCTCGTAAGTTTCAATCGTAGGCTAAAAGTATAAGTTCAAAACTAATTAACTCTTTAACATGTAAGAATGTAAGATGATTTTTTTAATTAATTAGTTTTATTGATTTCTACAACGCTTCATGTGACAAAATCTAAACACTTGAAACATTCGAGCTTTTGTAAAGTCGGAGCTCAACTGGACTCGAGTTTTTCGAGTTTTGCACACCCCTAGTAAGAATACGTTACGTACGTCCGATACAACAATTTAAAACACCAACAATTTAATTATTGCATCACCAAAACACGATACGGAGACCGCCATTGTTTTGCTGGAACGCGCACAAATGAATGCCGACAGATGTCACTTTTCGATTTCGACTCGCAGCCGATTGAGATAGCTCTATTGGCTGTGAAAGCTTAAACGTCCGATGGCCTTAGCTGTCCCAATACCGATACCAGTATCGGTACTGATTCGGTGGCGACAAATATGCCCGATACTTCCCTCCGATACCACAGCGGCTTGGCCACACCAACAACAATAATATTAATCTTATTGTTGTTGGTGTGGCACTCGTGGTGGTGTTTTTTTTTTTTTGGCCGGGCCGTATTTTGTATCAAACACCCCGAGTTAAATACCGCAAATCCGACAAGCAAAACTCCGATGTGACCAGATGCAGCCTCCATATAACATTATCCAGTTTAGTTTTTGAACGCAAAACGAGCGAAATCGGTGCAGTCCGGTGCATTTGGAATAGTGTAAGCATTTCTAGAACTCATTTTTATTCAAAGTTAATTAAATATGTACGTTTAGCGTAAGTAAAAACGATAATTTTAAAAGGTAAAATTAGTTTTTACTAACCTAAATACTTCAGTAATTATGCTTAAAATCATCATTTTACGCTATCACTGCTCATTTATCAACTAAAAACTCCCTTTTTAGCTTAACTCCAAACTTTCTCTCCTCTCCCGCCAGTGGCGCTGCTACTCCTAACTAGGAGGCCGCCATCTTGTTTGTTCCCTTTATCACATTTTGAACTCTCCATTCAGTGAATGCGGGGAGGCGGGCGGGTTCTTACTGAAGTAAGTATTTAGGTTAGTAAAAACTAATTTTACCTTTTAAAATTATCGTTTCTTACTACCTGCAAATACTTACTTCAGTAATTATGCTAAATTTGTCATTCAGGCGGTGGGGAAAAACCTCACTGAACCCGGGAGAGCTTGCCTACTACCGTTTTAATATGGAATAAGTCAACTTACCACTTTTACACAGTTGGTCTCGTCTCCTCTTCCAGTTACTTCACTGGCGTGCTCAGTTGACTGGGTGTCCCTAGTCTACACTCGAGGTGACTCCCTCAGTCTGAGTTAGCACTAAAGTTCATTCACCAGTGTGTACCTCCGTCCGGGTGTCCCCAGTCTACACTAAGGGTGACCCCATCCGGTGGAACGTCATTAGAGCTCCTTTCCTGCCACCACATGACCCCTCACCACGTTCTCTCCTCTAAGTCCACAAGTTTCCCGAAGGTAGTGTTTGATGAAGGTGGTACTGCTATTCCATGAGCACGCTGTTACCACCTCATCCAAAGGTGTGCCACAACCATACGCCCATGATGCGGCTAATGCCCGAAGCTCATGTGCTCTAACTGTAGCGGGGAGATCTTCGTGATCCTGTCCGTTCAAGTATGCTCTTTTAATTACGGCACAGATCCATTTCCCCAACTTGAAGGGTGACACTCCCTTATCCATAATCTCACCACTGTTTGAGTCCACATCCAAAAACAGTGGAGTAGGCTTGTTATGAACTTGCAGTCCTCCTCCTTTATTTTCTGTTTTGGATAGGTAGAACCGCAAAGCTCTAATCGGACACTGCAAACGTTCCTGGTTCCCTGGTTGTCCACCCCCTTTTAGAGCTTTAATCCGTACAGGCTTTGGTGTCGTTCCCGGTTTGCAATTTTTCGCTCTGAAATGGGCCGGAAACGTCAAAAATACCTCCGACCAGTCTTTGGAAAAACGAATATGACCATCATCCCTGGTGAAGGCTGCCAACTCACTTTGGCGTGCTGCCGAGGCCAAAGCGACTAGAAATACTGTCTTCTGGGATAGAGATAGAATGGACGCATTTCTAGCTGGCTCATATGGGGCGCCCATTAGACTTTGCAGCACCAAAGGCAGATTCCATTTGGGGAACAATTTCGTTTGTCTTGGTCTCCCATTTTCAAAGGCTGTCATCTGTTTGGAAACCACCACATTGGAAACAGTCTTTGGATCCCCTACGCATGTCAGCACCGAGTTAATGGCCGAACGATAGCCCTTGATAGCACTTGGGGACAAGCCTTTGGCAAAAAGCTCTTCAAAGAAAGTTGTCAGCATTCGTAGGTCCGGGTTGCATGGGTCGCAGTCTGACTTTACACACCACTCTAACCACTTTTTCCATTTGGCATTGTAGTTACGTTGCGAGGACTCCCTCAAACACTTCGTAATCCTCGATGCCACTTCCTCCTTAAATCCCTCCTTCACCAAATTCTTCCTTAGAGTTTCCACCCTTGAAGATTCAGCATGGAAGGGTTTTGGTGCAGGGTTCTCCCCCGATGCTGGGATAAGAAGTTCTCTGTGATTGGCAGAGGGATTGGATCCGTCTTTTTCAGCTCCATCAGCTCTGGGAACCATGGAGCCGCTGGCCACCAGGGGGCTACTAGGATGAACTGTCCTTTGGCCACTCTCAACTTGTTGATCACTTTCAACAGAAGTTTGAACGGCGGGAAAAGGTACGCATTCAGTCCTTCCCAGCTGATTGACAGCGCGTCCGTTGCCCAGGCCCTCACATCCGGGAACGGGGACACAAAACATGGGAGCTGAGTGTTGTAGTGGGTTGCAAACAGATCCACCGACGGGGTTCCCCACTGACGAAACAGGGCTTCGCAAACTTGAGGGTCCAACATCCATTCCGTAGTCGGCACCTGTGAACCCCGGGACAACTCGTCCGCCCACACGTTGAGACTTCCTGCTATGTGGCGAGGAACCGGCGAGATTTCGTACCGCATGCAGATCTCGAACAGGATGGAGGCTTCTTCCATAAGAGATTTCGAATGTGTGCCTCCACCTTTCTTCACATACGCAACAGCCGTGGCATTGTCGCACATGATGCCCACTGCCTGACCCCTCAGCCTTAACTTCCAGGCGAGGAGGGCTCTCCAAACTGCTCCGAGTTCCAGGACATTGATATGCAGGACCTTCTCCTCTTCGCTCCAAATGCCTGATGCAGTCTCTCCGGCAAGGTGAGCACCCCAACCTGACAGGGAGGCGTCTGAAAACAGGAGCAACTCCGGAACGGGCTCGTGAATGGGCACTCCAACTTGAAGGTTTCCCTTCGCCGTCCACCACGCCAAGCTTTGCCTCGGGAGGTCTCGTAGCGGAATGATGTCCATCCAACTGTTCCGCGGCTGCCACGCTGTCTTCCGAAACCAGTGAATCGGTTTCACTCGCCAGTGGCCTAAGGGTACAAGTCTGGCATTGGAGTCCAAGAGTCCAATGAGCGATGCCAACTCCTTCGCCGTTACCTTGGTCCTTCTGACGAATGTCTTCACCGACGTTCTCGTCTTGACGAACCTCTCCAGTGTTGATTTTACCAACATTTTTACAGTGTTGAACTCTGCACCCAGGAACACAAAACAAGTGCTTGGAACTGGTCTGGACTTCTTGAGGTTTATACCAAGACCTAAATGTGAAAACAGGGAGCTGCACATTTCCCACTGCTGAGTCAGAAGAAAACAGTCCTTGTTTCGAACCAGCCAATCGTCCAAATATGCGTGAGCTTTGATGTGATGTAGGTGCAGGTATGCAAGCACAGGTTTCAGCATCCGGGTAAACACGTATGGAGCCGTCGCTAAGCCGAAGGGAAGAGATTTCCATTGGAACGATTTTCCCCCCGCCACAAGGCAGAACAAATGTCGAATCGAAGGATTGAGGGGAACGTGCAGATACGCATCCTCGAGGTCGATCGAAATGGTATACTCTTCGCGCTGGAGCGAGTCTCGAATTGATTCGATCGATTCCATCTGGAAATGTTCCTTTGCGAGGTGTTGATTGAGTTTCCGAAGATTGAAAATAACTCTGGATCCTCCTCCCTTCTTCGGAATCACTCTTGCTGGACTCCAAAAACCTGGCCCGGGAGGTGCTTCTTCTACCGCCCCCTTCACAACCAGCAGATTGACTTCCTTGATAAGTTCTGGGATTTTGGAACGTCTTACCAGCCAGTCTGGCGGGCAGTCTGTAGTTACAAGCCTGGTGACGAATGGCGGTGTGTATCCCTCTTCCAGAGTTTGGATGACGAAGGGGTCCGACGCAATCCTCTTCCAATGTCCAAGATGTCTGGCAATCCTTCCCCCCACCTGACGGTGAATGGGGGGGGGCACCCTGACCATGGCCAGTCACTGACGTGGAGGTCTTTTACCTCTTCCCCGGAACGATCCTCGGCCACGCTGGTAACTCCCCAGTCCTTTCCCGCGCGACGAGGAGGGTGGATGGTCACGAAAGGGCGAACGATCCCTTGACTTGTCCACTGGCTTTTTGCTGCTACTCTTTCCTCCATATGGCTCATTCCAATGTCCGGATGCTGGGTGTTGGATCTTTGCATACGTTGTCTTGCTTCGAGAGCTTCCATGGTTCGTGCTGACCGATCTTTGGGCAGGTCGAACCTTCTCCTTGAGTTCTGGGGCCAATACAAGTAACTGTCCATTAAACAAGTCTCCAGAACCATGAACTGGCAAAAGTCTCAACTTGCCCACTATATCCGCCGGGACCCCTGTTGCAGATTCGAGGAGGGCGTCTCGACGCCGAAAGGCATTGTTCATGAGTAGCCGGAATTGCCAATTTAAACTATCTTTGTGGAATGAAGACGCTCGCTTAAGAAGATGCATACATTCCCTAATTGTTTTATTTTCCCTGAGCTCCGGGTTGACCAACGCCATCGCCTTCAAAGCCGCAGTTGATGAGTAAATAAGCTCTGCTTGAGAGCTTGCTCTCATGCTGGTTCTCAACATGACATCGTCCTCTTCAAATTGTTGAGTAGGAGTTTTAATGAATGAGGGGTTCTTGAGAACCGAATCCAACTCGATACTACACAGTTCAGTTACATATTCGGCTTCCTTGTAGGTCCGAAACCTCTTCTTATTCGGGGCTCCTTTTCCGACTGATTTGAAAAACATACGTGTTTTCTTCGGGTCATGCGGTGGCAGGGGTTTTGAACAAGTCACAGGTAGTTCATTTTTCCTAGTTAACGACTCTGTGTTTAGTAGTTGCCGAAACAAAACTGCTGATTGCGGCAGATGGGAGGTGCGCTGCTTATAACATCCCTCATTTGCCAACGTATCCATGGGTGGGTCCTCTGCATCCTCCACTGGCGGAGGCCCTTCCTTGAAAAAACGAGTGTGTCTCAAATGCTTGAGTGCAACCTCCATAAATTCCGCCCACGGGACATAACCTGGGCCTTCATTGAACGGGTCATCTGCGTTATCCCCTTCCGTCTCATCGCCACTCTCAGAAGCTCCGTTATTGTGCTCTTCACTAGCTTTTCTTCTTTTAGACAACCCCTTGTCTATACTTGAAGCCACATTTCCTCTCCTCTTCCTTGAGTCATTTCCAACTCCAGAACCACCCTGGGTGGGAAATTCCATACTTGAACTCAAATGATGAGCATCTTCCAGATGTACTGATGACTACCTTTCAAGCGGCGACATGCGGCGACAGACTGGCGACACACGGCGACGGTCCGGTGACACGTAGTTAGTAGGTGAGGAACGGGCGGCGACACAATGGCGACGGGCTGGCGACACACGGCGACACGCAGCGGCGACACGGTGACGACTGAGCGACAATGGGCCGACTGTTCTCCTCACGCAGTGGCGACAACTCAGCGACATGCGGCGACTTGACGCCTGTCGTGTTTGACGCCATAAACGAGCTCATTATGTCCAGTAGTTTCGTAAATTTGTCCTCACTGGACTTTACTACTCCTACAGTTTTGCGTGATTTTTCGCTGGAGTGCTCATACGAACCGCTATTCCCCACACCGGGAGCGGCCATTTGAGTACTGTCATTTCCTGACCTGCGAGTGGACGCCCTAGAAGATTTTCCTTTCTTCACCGAGCTCTTCACTAGGTCAGTACGGCCGCCGGACTTGGATCTAGACGCAGTCTTAACATCTCCGACACGTGGCGACTCCTGACGGCACGGCGACTGCATAGCTGGCGACTGCATCGCAGATGACGACTTGATGTCAGTCACAACAGACACATCGGTTACTAATTTATCCAAT
>JAHWFP010021120.1:10796-41178 GCA_023313725.1 Lithobius niger | reverse complement strand
TTCTTCTTCATTGGCTAACAATGGTTGCAACATGTGGAGCATATCAGCCATTAGGGCGCCGAACTTCTTTTCCATCCCCGACACTGCCGAATCCACCTTGTCCGTAATTCGTTGCTCCATACGAGTTGCTTTCGCATCAAAAATTACGTTGGCTGTGGTCTGCATCGACGCCAGCAACTCTTCATTTGAGAACGGCACCTGTCTTACTCCATCATCAACCAACTTTGCATCATCCGACACCACCACACTTTCATGAATTTCAGCAAAGTCATTTTCGTTTGTTGACGCCATCTTGTTTTCTCCCTCCGGTTGACAACCTGCAGCCGTTTCGTCATCAACCAAACCTGCCGTTGCTGCCCTGGTCCTTTGATCTGCTTTCTGATCCGATTTCTTCCACGTATGCAAAATGTTCTTCACAGTTGAACAATGATGTAAATCGCACAGTTCACATACTTTGGTGACGAAGTTGCAGGGCCTGCACTCACGGCAAATAGGGTGAAAATCTCTTGACTGTTTCTTGCAGCTACACGCATCAAATTTCTTCGAATCGAGTCTCTCACGTAATAGATCGTTTGATTCTTCTATCGTGGTCATAATTCTGCCCAGAAAAGTTGATAACTTTGCTTCCAAACCAGACAACAAAGGCAGCGATGCCAAACACGTCCTACCCTAACAACGTGCTCAAAATGTGATGAAGGGAACAAACAAGATGGCGGCCTCCTAGTTAGGAGTAGCAGCGCCCCTGGCGGGAGCGGAGAGAAAGTTTGGAGTTAAGCTAAAAAGGGAGTTTTTAGTTGATAAATGAGCAGTGATAGCGTAAAATGATGATTTTAAGCATAATTACTGAAGTATTTGCAGGTAGTAAGAAACTAATTTTATCTTTAAAATTGCGTATTCTCTTGTTTTCATTGAGCAGCAGCGAACTGGTGCCAGTAGTTAAACCAGTTTCTGAATGCCAGATCACACTTTTGGGTCAACCGATCACATCTTTGAACGCAGAATAGAGTATGGTGTGCAATACTCGCTAACCATGTATAATGAGCAATGCGGTGTACGCAGCGCTGTTGAAAATTTTGACGTCACTTGCGCACCATACATCACGTAACTGCAAGAACACGCGTAGTTGTGGGTTTTTCCGCTGTTTTGCGGCATCTTTAAGCACCAAAATGACGGACACTGAAAAATTCGACAACAAACGAAGCCCTTTATGGAAGTATTTCACCATTCTACCAGATGATGTCTCTAAGGTAAAATGCAAGGAATGCGGTGCTGTGCTGACAAGAGGTGGAACCAGTACGAGTTTGTTCACTATATCAAATTTGAAAAAGCACCTGACATACCAACACCCAACGCAGAATGCCACATTGGAGAAAGCCAAGCGAGAGAAAGACAATGCACGGCCACCATCTCAACCAACTATTTCTGCTGCTTTTGAGCGAATCAAAAAATATGACGATGACCATCCAAGGGCAAAACTAATTACCAGTGCAATCATGTTAATGATTATGGAAGATTGCCAAGCGTTTTCTATTGTGGAAAATAGCGGATTTGTGAAGGCTGTTGCTGTCCTTGAACCCCGATACAAAATGCCTAGCCGAAAATACTTTTCTACTACAGAACAGGATATACATTATGCTGCGAAAGTAGTTAAAGAATTATTGCGTAACAACTTGACACAACCAGCGTGTGTAGCACTT
Source organism: Lithobius niger (assembly GCA_023313725.1). Lineage (NCBI taxonomy): Eukaryota > Metazoa > Arthropoda > Chilopoda > Lithobiomorpha > Lithobiidae > Lithobius > Lithobius niger. The sequence continues at coordinate 39,481 of JAHWFP010021120.1, read as the reverse complement.
ACTAGTGTCCACTACAACTGTCCGCCAGCTAAGGCCGTCAGACGCTCGAGCTCTCACAGCCAATAGAGCCGTCTTAATCGGCTGCAAGTCGGAATCGAAGAGTGACATTAGTCGGCATTAATTTCTGCGTGTTCCAGCAAAACAATGGCGGTCTCCAATGTTGTGTTTTGGCGGTGCAATAATTATATTGTTGTATCGGACGTACTTAACGTATTTTTACCGCAATTCTTGTGTTTAGTTATTGTGTAAATGATCCAAAAGTAAAGCATGCATGTCAAAATGGATGTAATTGCCCTTTAAAATATGCTCGATTCCTGACCAATTTACCGTAAGTTTCTTGCTACCACTCTGCCCTTGGATGCTTTCGCATGAACGATTACATCACCTCGCGGCCACTTCATCACTTTTCGCTTGTGCCAAAGGGTTCTGCAGAAAACAGGGTCAGAGGGAGGATTGTCTAAGGATATTTTTGGATAAGTAAACACTAATTTAATGATTATAATTTAATTTCCACTTCAATCCGAAAACAATTCTCTAGCTGAGTGTTCTGAACTGTTGCAAAGAGATCCCATCAATTTTTTCCCGAATCTGGAAAATTGTTTTGCACACACTTGTGGATGGAGTCTACATTCTGCCTGCAGAGCCTGACGTCTGGACAGTATATCCACCAACACGGTCAATTTTCCCGGGATGTGCCTCATGACAAGTGTGATACTGTAGTCCTGGCTGATCTTGCCAACACCTGCATGTGTGGGATGCATAGGTTTTTCACTTCCAGGATCTATGCTTAATGCTTCCGTAAAATATTTTTTTTAAATCTATATATATAATTACACAACTTCCACAACTTAGCCATCGGCAGCGCAGCAGCTGCATACGATGCCATCTCCGCCATCTACCGACGGAACGGCAAATTATAAGAGTAGCAGCCAAGCCCCGCTGAGATAGTAGCTGCGCCCGGAACGCAACGGCCAGCAGCGCGGACATACGATGCCCTCCACCGACCGCACCACCTATTGGGGGGGGGGGGGGGGAGAGGGGGAGGGGAGCTAGACGACGCGGAATGAGCGAGCGACTCCGCTAGTTTGTGTATAAAATATAAACAATTTTTTTTATTTACAATTTAGTAATACTAAAATATTAAATTTTTTTTTAATTTCAATTAAATTTAAAATGAATTAGTTACTTTAACAGAAAAGTATTGCCACGCACTGGTTAATTTCTCCCACAAACTTAACCCTTTTAGGTCCGAAACAAGATATATCGTCGCAATTCCACTGCAAAAAAGCCCAAACGACAATATATCGTTCACTCAGTTCTACGCCCCCGTTAAAAAAAATTCCATCGTGTACGTCGGAGGCTAACTCCGATTGAATTAGGTATTTTGGAACTTATATTAAAGGTTTCTTTCAGTTTACTTAATTTAAATCATCTTTTTATTATAAGTCGATGTTATTGCTGGCATCGTCGCCAAAATAGACATGAAAATTGCGTTTGTTTGCTAAAAACAACCCTCGGTTCAAGCGATCGTATCTCTGGAAAGATGCAACGTGCAGCCGCCATCTTGAGCAAGTTCGAGAGAGGGTATTCCAAATGTTCTAGCCCGCGAAAAGTAACGTCATTAACTTCAACGTCAGTGCCTGTATTCCTCTAATGAAATGTGCAGTTTCAACAGCCCTTGTTCAAACTCTTCCCGATCGCGTGCGCCGATTGGTTCGTTCGCGGCAGCTGACCCTTCGGCCGTTCATTCATGACGTCACGCTAAGCGAGTAAAGGTTGTATTCATTGGCGCTAGCAGGATCACGTTCGCTTGCGGGCAGCCGGTCAATATGGCCGCTGAGGACGAAATGGTAGCGAGTTTTCAGCGATCGTAAATATTGAGGGAATAAAGCAACTTTAAACTATTTTTACAGTATTAAAACATAAAATAATGATTTCGGAAGTAATAACAGGCGTTGTGACGGAAGAATATCGAGTGGATGTTATCATTCCGAGTTTTGAAACTTTCGTTAGCGCTGTTTACATAGTCGAACTTTAGGATTTTTTTAAATAAAGAAAACGTAGGACAATGGTCCCAATTATATTTCTGTTCAATAATTTACAATATAATTGTAACGTCTGCGAATTTTTATACGCTAAGACCACATAGTTTTTTTTTAGTACAATTTATTTTCGTGAGGCATGCAACTTGTTCATGGTATCCATGTTGCGGCCATGGCCTTTCTCGTTCGCAAATTGAAAAAAATGGCATGGACCTAAAAGGGTTAAAAATCAATAGGTAGTGAGCCCATTAAAAACGTGCGAAACTTACTAATTTGTAGACTACTAAACGATAGGCCTCGGTCACAGATCTAGGACGATGTAAGCTCTTAAAATTAATTTTCTGTTCCCAAACTTCTTCGTTACTCTCATAAATACTGTAATTTTTTTAAACCAACGATACTTTTTCGATACTACCGATACCGAGAAAGCATCGGTAGCAGTATCGAAATTCGACAATATCGCACACCCCTGCCGATGGCAGAGTGAGTTGTAGCAAGAAACTTGAGGTCAATTGGACAGGAATCAAGCATATTTTAACAAAACATCTAAAATAAAGGGAAGTATTTCGAATTCGTGATCACATAAATTAACGCACAGCATTACCACAATATGGCTGAAAATAAGCTGTTTAGAAGTACGTAATACATAAGATTACTAAGTTTCTGTTACTTACCTTCTTGAAAAGAAAAAAAAGTGACAGTACTAATATACGTTAAATACACTTTATAGTAAGGCTGCACAGCCACCAGACACAGATACTGGATCAGATCGGTTATCGATATTATTTTTGTTATCGGATTAGTATCGGCAATTTTCGCCGAAATATCGATAACTTGGGAACCATTAGAGATTACGGACACGCTCTTGAAGTGGTTTGCTCACTACTTCCTAGTTACCATTAAGTGTTGGTTACTATTTTAAAATTTTATACATTAATAATTATTGAACATTTGAAGAAAACCAGTTGACTTACTGAGACATACACAACACCAAAAGTCTCAGCACGTCAATATGATCGTAAACCAAACGGCATTAGCAAGAAACTACACTATTGATAAAAATAAATAAATAGGGATTAAATTTTGGGTTATTTTTATCGGCGCCGTTACCAGCAAAATATAAATATGGATCGGTATTGGATTAGTAAATTTGGTATTAGTGCAGCCTTACTTCAAGGTTTTTTTTTTAATTGGCTCTGTTGGTAGAAATGTTAGTTTAGTGCATGTGGCGACAAAAAAAAAATACCCAAATCCAGAGAGAGATTAACTCGAGATGAAATGAGCGAAAGCGTGTTAAGCAGATTTCATGCTAATGTTTCTTTTAAGTTATAATGCTGAGCATGCAACATACCATCAAGCCTTGTTTCACAATGTTACTTATACTTTCAGGTAACAACAATTTATTACACTGACAGTTTACCGGATATGGCACCCGACACAAGACCCACGTTTCACCACTTACCCTAAGTAGTTTATTGTTATTGTCACTCCCTAATTTCTTTCGGGCGTCAACTAGAAGGCTACCATCTTTTTGAACATCTAACCCAACACTTGAACTCTGCACTAATCCATGGTCGTCATTAACCTTCTGCCCTTCCGATTCGGCATCCTCAAAGTCTTCATCATCTTGATTCAGAAGCTTTTTTAATATATGACAGTCTGGCTTGCTGTCTTTGTCATCACATGGTTCCAGCTTGATTTCAGTGTTCAAGAAGCTAGACCGCTCCTGAGCCTGCCCAGAAGATGTCGTAGCCATAAGACTCGAAGCAGGTTCACTATCGTCCATTACTCCACTTCCATGACTGCCACTGCTACCACTGGCTTGCTGAGTAAGAAGTTGGCGAAGCTTGGCATTGCTACCAAGAGGTTCACTGGCCTCAACGACGACAGAGCTGGGAGACTCCCGTCCAATTGAAGCAACAGAATCCTCAGAATGAAGGATCTGTGGTTTTTTATCTACGTCGAAACTACTCATACACGAGGGTCCAGGATTGGGAGAGACTCTTCCCAAGCTCCCATCCCTTAAAGTGTTATAGTGGTAGGAACTGCCATAAGAAGTCGTCACAGATGTCGCTGCTGTCGGGCTTCCACTGTTGCTAAGTGACATCATGGGAGACATGCTGATCATCGCCGTACCCACATCACTGGCGTTGTAGCCCGATGAAGCTGGGGCAGGAGTGGGTTGACGCGAATTGGGCCGGCTGGAAGGACCAACAGGTGGCCACGAGGCACTGGCTGAGGGTGGACGTGGACTACTGACATTGTTTGTACTAGTTGAAGCTGTGCTAGCAGCACCACCACTGGTGGGTAAAGAGTTTATGCCACTTCCGGCATCAAGAGCATTTTCACTACTACTACTACCAACGTCCCAATTAGGACCTGAGAAGAAGTCCAAGTCATTCAAGTTCAAATCGGTGGTAGGATTCATGACAAGGCTTCCAAAAGAAACACCTGAACTGCTTGCAGTCACGGTGGTTGTACTGGCACCACTTGATGAAGCAGCTGAAGACGGCAGTGTAGGGCTCGGGCTAGACTGCATGCTTCCAACACCACTGGTTTGGGCATGTTGGCTGGTGCCACTCTCTATGCCCAAACTTAATTCGTTGTCTCTGCAAAAAAAAAATATAACAAATGACAGCATTATGTAAGGCCACATTGGGTTAGAACTTATCACAATGAAGCAAATACGAAAAGACACTTTTTAATTACTGACCAAGACCAAGACACCTGTACGATTACCATACCATTTTTAGCAGATTCTTTTAACTTTTTTAAGAAATTTAGTATTGGAGAATTGTTTTCACCGGGTTCATTTTTAGTTCCTCTGAAATACAAGGTCAGAAGAGCAGTCACTCTCTCCACATAGGAAGATGAGCAATCCCTCTGCTGGTAACTATGGCCATTGTTTGGTGTGATTGCATACAAGCCTATAGTTACAAAGGTTTGCATATAGTTACAAATTGAGTTTGAACCAAGTTATGTTGGATTTTGGAGGAGTGACCATCTTAATAGCATAAATTTGTGAATAAATAAAAATAAGGGCATTGTGTTAATGCTAAATTGAATCCATTAGTGATGGGCGGTTAACCGGTTCTTACGGTGTACAGCCGTAGCGGTACCAAATACTGTGCATTGCTAAAATTATAACAATAGTTTATTTGTCCTTGTGTTGTAGGGCTCAAAGCAGTGCAACAATCAGTTAAAGATCAACAATGGTAAAATTAGAATTCCAAAGGCATTGGTTAGCATCTTTACTACAAATTTTACTACAAAGATGGTTTTTTTTTTCATTACCGTAAATACGTCGTGAAACATGGATTAAACTTAAATCAAGGGGGAGGAGGGGAACCAATAAATTTTTCCATTAAAAATTTATCAACTAAACACAATTTTTCAATGAAATTTACTGTTATTTAAAAATTGGGTGATGTCAACACAGCACTATAATACCAGGTACCGCTTCATCAATAAATACCAGAGAAAACCGAGTAACGGGGTACTAAGCTTGGTACCTGCACCTGCTGAAAAATTGCTGGAACTGCCAAGCACTAGAATCCAGATATGTACGTGAATACTCACATAATCGCAAACGTTTCCGTGATCGAGAAATCTCCCTCCCCGTAGAGCACTAAGGCTAGAAACTAATAGGTTACAGATACTTTTGTTTTTAAATCCTACCCCGTGATTTTAGCCAAATTAACTGCATAAACCCAATGCTATTTAATATTTGACATACGGTGGAATTAATTAAATACTTAGAAGTAGCAAAACAGAACAACTAAGTATCCTCCTGAAGTTTGTGCTTTCAACATGGATATATGGCAATCAAAAACTGAGTTTGTAGATCACCAACAATCAATTTTTGCTAATCAGACGCTTGACCTGCAGAAATGGGTTCGGTACACTCATAATTAAATTATTTAATAAATTTTAAGTGATCAACTGCCATTAATAGGCCTAAGTGTGGGTGCCCAACATTCAGTAGAATGGAGTCACAAACAAGGAATAGTTTCTGCTTTTTAGCTTACTGAAATTGAAATAGTCTAGTTTTGTGCTTGCTAAATTACCGAAAGAAACAGATCTAATGATCGCAGGCTGGCTTTAAATGAGTTTATCGAGTAGCAACATTGACATCACTAGGCAGTGCAGTCCAGGCTTTAACTACTCTGTTACTATGTGTGTGTGAGTAGAATAATTTGAAATAGAGTCGAGCCAAGCCAAACAGAGCACGCAAGAGAAGAGTCGCATATCGAGCCGTGTTCAAGTATTTGGTGAAAATATTTATGTTGGCAAGTTTTTCTTTAATTTGTTAAGATAAGAACTAAGATGGCGCTTAACTGACGTTGTGGGTTGTAGTTTTCCAGTTTTAAGGATGTACCTTGAAAAAGGTCTAAGGCTATTGCCTTTTAATCTGCACCACCAGAAAGCTCGCTTTGACACGTGAATTTGGTATATTGAAATGTCGAAATTGGTCAAAAATTGACGAAGTTGTCGCATTTTCACCGAATTTTATGTTTTTCGAGAATGGCTGAGAACAGCGAGCCGAGATCGAGTACAAGTTGTATGCTCGGCTCGGCATTTTCGAGTAGCGCACATCCCAATCTGTTACTAAAATAAAATTTACGACAATCAAGTTTCAATTTTCTTTTACAACCAATTAATTTTAAACTTATGGCCACGAGTTTTAGTGTTTTCACGTACAAGAAAATAATTCTGAGGTCAATGATGGTAAACTCCAGGTAGAGATCCTTACGTAACCTTTTTAGTTCTACGGCGATAAGGCCTACTTTTTTTTAACTATTTTGTAAGACAGCAAATAGAACCCCATTATAGATTTTGTTAACTTAGCCGAAAATTTTTTTCCCCCATAAAATGAGCACAATGCCGACTTACGTACGCTGAAAAGACCACACCAGAGCTTTCTGCTTCAGTAATTACACAGAATGAAGCTTTACTCATTTCTGAATGGTAGCTGATAAACAAAACCACAGAGCTATATTGTATATGACATTTTGAAGACTCGATTTCGCTTTCGTTCTCATTATGCCCATAGTACGCAAATGACGCCACCTTCGTTAATCATCGGACTTTTACGGAAACATGAAGCTGCTTCTCGGCAGTGTTCGTAGTAGTCATGCCCATATTAGGGCAAAGTCACTTTCAAAATTGTCGGCCTTTTACGGAAACACGAAGACGCTTTTCCAGTCAGGGTACGTTTAGCGTGGTCTCAGTGGCATTAAAACCTTGTGTAGGCCTAATACGAAACAGCTAGGCCAAATAGAAGCAGATATCGTAGAATAAAATAGACGTTGTCGGCCAGTAAGCAATACAGCTTTTTGAAGGCCCGAGCTGAAGATGTTAGGAGGAAGGAACCACCATTGTAAATAGTTGTTTTTTGCCGCAACTGGAAACTGGAAACAGTGAGGAAACTGGAGTACTCGGAAGAAACCCTCGTACAATGGGCGGGAAACAACTGGAGAAAAACCCGTACATATACACTTCCATTCCCAGGATCGAACCTGGGTCTGTAGGAAGCCAGAGATGTAAATCTGGGACCAAGACACCTATCGAATCTGACGCACCAGTGCTGGCAGCTACCTGTGCATCGTAAACATCATAAAACTAAACATAGCAAATCACAATTACTTCGTAAATCGAAAATCAAAAACCGTAAAACGAAGTTACGTTGGAGAATCGTTTTGCAGAAAGAAAAAATGTTCAAACCGAATCCCACTCGTGCTTCTATGAAATGTTAACTCGTTTGCTCCTTCGATCTCGAGGAAATTAAATCTGGAAAGGAGTTTCATGTTAAAACACACAAACTATTGATTTCAATCACTCGGGGTATACAGCCGACAGTATTTTATGAAGCGTCTCTGAACACTTTCAATGTGCTCTACACCACTAAACAAATGCAGAGACTAAACCTGGCTTGCATACTCAATGATTGGCGTAACATACACCTTATTAGCCAAATGGACACATCCCCGAATGTAAAACATTTCTTGATAATTACTCCTTTTTGCTTAGCCGTACAAATAATTTTGTTGCAGTGAGATGCTGGTCGAAGATTAGAATTTAACCAAACCCCTAAGTCTCTAACTACTAGGGTTGGGACGGTTAAACGTTTAAACGGTTAACCGGAATTTGAACTGTTAAACGTTTAGCATTTTTTGTTTATTTATAACCGAAAAAATGGGAAGAGGGTACTAAATTTGTTAACATTTGGTTGCAAGGTGTCAGTCTTATGTTTTGTCTCGCATTATACTTAGCTTTTTTTTTTTAGTAATTATTTTATTCTGATTGGATATCCATAAATTTTGTTTATATAATGTACAGTAAAATCTCAGTTATCCGAACTGAGGTTTTACTGTATCCGATTATCTAAACTGCTCTTGGCCAAAAATACCCAAAAACTTTGGCCAAAAAAATCGCTACACTTTCTGAACTGGGCAATGTTGGAATGCTGACAGCCACTGGTTATGCTTCTTCAGTATTTTTTACCCACTCTGCCATTTTAAAAAAAATGTTTTTATTACCTTAAAGTTGTTTAAAGTCCTCAAATATTAACGAGCGTCGACAGCGCTCACGCAATCCATTGCGGGCCGCCATCTTTGTCTCCTAGCCGGCTGTACACAAAGGACGCGTGCACACTAGCTCCAATGGAAACAGCTGTTACTCGCTTTGCGTGATGTCATTTCATGACTGGCCCGACGCGTTCAACAAGCACCTAACACGAATCAACCAATCAGAGCTCGCGATACTAAAGGACGCACCAGCAGCCGTTAAAACGGAGCAGTTTATTCGTTGAAATTAATGTCAACATCGATGGCAACCGGAAAGAGGATTTCCCCGGAATTTCCAGCGTTCAAACGCGACAAGATGACGGCCACATGTTATTCCGTGATTAATGTGTCACGATCGCTTAAACTACGTGCTATTTTCATCACACAAAAGTAATTTAACGCCAGTTTTGACGACACCTACAACAAAAATAATAGTCAAGGTAAATAAAAAAATGTTATGATTAGGCCTACTGCAATATTTACTTCCCACATCGACTGATCAAATAGACGGAAAAAACTGGTAACTGGTAACTGGTGGCGACTTACGTACACTGAAAAGACCACACCAGAGCTTTCTGCTTCAGTTATTACACAGAATGAATCTTTACTCGTTTCTGAATGGTAGCTGATAAACAAAACCACAGATCTATACAGTATATGACACTTGAAAACGCTGCAGCCATCCATTACTTGCCTTGAAAGCCAACGAATGTTTTAATTTTATGTGCATATCGTTTGCTTTTTCCATTATCATCGGACCTAAAATCGGAATTCCTCGACTCCTCTTTTGGATAAACCACTGGTATACAGCCATATCTAGCTGATCATCAGATGCAGGCTTAATTGCCTTTCGATTCACGTTGCAGTCAGTGCAATCCATCTTTACTGCAAACTCCATCAAATCATCTGATTGTTTTTTTATGTCGGTGATTGTCGATTTTCCAATGCCATATTCCTGCGACAATGCAGTAGCAGTCTCTCCTTTTTTTAATTCTTCAATGATCGTTAATTTGTCTTGTATCGACAATACGGTGCGTTTTCGTTTGGGAGCCATCTTAATGTTATTTGCCGCGAAAAAGCAAATTTGCAGGGCAACAAAAATTCGCCTTTGGCCACGAAGATACCACGTGCGTTCTCCCCTCAGGCTCGCGCACATGGCAGCTAATAATGGCAGCTAATAATAGATCACTGTTGGCCGGTTATGTTGGCCAACGGCAGTTCGGATAATCAGGGTGTTTGGATAATCAGTGTTCTGATAACTGAGGTTTTACTGTAACATGTGGGGCACTATCTTGGTGGAGCTTAGGTATGGTTTGAGCGTTTCCCACCTGGAGCTGGTGCACCGAGAGGGCACCTCTTACCTGCTATTTTCGCAATTTTGTTATATATTTATAATTTAGGTTTGAATTACTAGGTTTATATTTTGATCTTGGAAATTACTCATTACGCTCACTTTCAAAAACAGGATACTGTCAGTATCTTGCAAATTTTCGATTGTTTTTCAACAATCTTCATCAGGCAGGGTCAAGAAAATTGAGTCTTCTGGTTACAATTTTCGTCTGCTTGCTTCAAAAGCTGTTTTTGAAAGTGAGCGTAATGAGTAATTTCCAAGATCGAAGTGAATCAACAGCGTTTCAAAGTAATTCAAGTAAGCCTAACGGTTTATTTTGTGATATTCAGGTTTATATTTTGTGAAACGATATTGTATCGTTTCTATGGTTTAATGTAGTAATTGAAATTGTATTCGTTACTTTAAAATAGGGTATGTGAATTTTAACTCCAAAACGAGGCTGTACGTCTCCTTTAAAAGAGGAAGTAACACGTGATCTAGAGAGAGCAATGCCATGTGAAGTCTATGCTGGATTGGGCTAGCCTGTCCTACTTACAGGCAATGTTCCTGAGTACTGGTGACGTTATCTTCTCTGTTTTGTGTTTGCCGGCGTGCTAGCCGCCTGCCTGTCAATGAAGCCTGTCCGTCTTATGGAAAAAAACTTCAATATTCAGGTTGTACTTTCAAATTTTAACATTTTGGTTTATTAACCCTTTTAGGCCTAAGCCATTTTTTTTAATTCTCGTACGAAAAAGCCTATGGCTGCAACATGGCTGCCATCAACAAGTTGCATGCCTCACGAAAATTAATTGTAATAAAAAAACTATGCGGTCTAGGAGTATAAAAATTCGTAGACGTAATAATTATATTGTAAATTATTGACCAGAAATATAATTGGGCCCATCGTCCTACATTTTCATTATTTAAAAAAATCCTGAAGTTCGACTACGTGAACAGCGATAACGAAAGTTTCAACTTACAGTACTCAGAATGATAACATCCAGTCGATATTCTTCCGTCACAACGCGTGTTATTACTTCCGAAATCATTATTTTATGTTTTATTACCGTAAAAATAGTTTGAAGTTGCTTTATTTCTTCGAGATTCACGATCGATTACAGCTCACTACCAAATCATTGCCGGACGCCATAATGACCAGCTGCTCGCAATGCGACGCGCTGCTGCTGGAGCCAATGGCTGCGACCTTGACTCGCTTCGCGTGACGTCACTCGCGAACAGCCGAAGAGTCACGTGCCGCGAACGAGTCAATCAGCGCTCGCGATAGCGCGCGAGGCCGAAGCGTTTGAACAACGGTCGTTGAAACAGGACATTTCATTGGAGGAATACAGTCAGTGATGTTGGAGTTGATGACGTCATTTCTCGCGGGCCAGAAAATTGGGAATCCCCTCTCGAACGCGACCAAGATGGTGGCTGTACGTTGCGTCGCTCCGGAAATACGATCGTTTGAACCAAGGGCTATTTTCAGCAAATAAACGCAATTTCACGTCCATTTTGGCGAAGATGCCAACAACAACATCGACTTAAGGTAATAAACAGATGATATTAAATTAAATTAACCTAAATAAACCGAAAATATACGTACCAAATTACTTAATTCAATCGGAGTTACGCCTCCGATGTACGCAATAGGAATTTTTTTTTTAACAGGGCGTAGAACTCAGCTGAACCGGGCTAACGATATATCATCGTGTCGGCTTTTTCGCAGTGGAATTGCGATGACGATACATCGTCGCTTAGGCCTAAAAGGGTTAATGTCCGAACTTTGTTTCCTTCAGTTGCGTTATGAATGTTTGCCGTCCACGTAATTTAAAACTCGTATGCTGGTGGCCAGTGAGTAATGAACTTATCCGTTTGATGTTTGAGAAAAGCCAATTTGCATGCGTAATTTGGCGCACTCAGTCCGTAATAATCGCCATTGTGATTTTCATTGGAAATCTCATCAAATGTGTAAAGTAAGTTCATTTAATCGATGCATTAGGATTTACTAATGTGTGGGCAATCCCCGGAATATCAAATTAACAGTGTGCTTTTTGAGTTGCATTTTTCGTAGTGGACTTTCCAGTCGCTTGGTGAGAGTAATGCAGGAAAGCCTCGTCCTTATTCCATAAAAGGCTGCAATTCAGCGAGCATACGGCTTAACCAAGAAAAGGTTTTGCGTCAAAACATTCCGTAACTGGCGTCACACCATCATTATTTTGTATGCAAGTGTTATTTGTGGTTCACTGGTGGGTCAGTGAAAGCCTCCATTTGTGCACCAAACTGGATTTCAAGATATGAGAATCATGAGTTCAGAATATTTTAAAACGGAGGTGTTAGGCCACTTAAAATAAGAAAGTTGTTTCTCGAGCCTTTTACAAAAAAATATCGGTGCGGGCGGGCGAATTTTTTTTTTATTATTTATTTACTTTTTTTACCATAATATAGGGGTTGTAATTTAAAACAAAGCCATTTTTGTTCTATTTTTTTAATGAAAAACTTCAAACAAATATGACGGTTTACACGGGAGCCCTATCACAGTATTTGGTAAGCAAAAAGAAAACTCGCACAAAACAAGAAGTCCGGTGAATTCAAAATTTGTTAGAACAGATTGTGAGTTGACATTTCTGGTTTCCGTAAACCAAAAAAAAAAGGTCGGTGCGGGGGGTTTGGAGTCCGTGCGGCGGGGCTTGAGAAACAACTTTTTTTTTAAATGGCCTTATATGTAATTATTTATTAGAGTATACTTTTGCACAAACATATTTTATAATTTATTTATAATAAATGTTCAACCTTCAATACTTCAAGTTGTTCAAGATTATATTATCCTTTAACCAAGTGTAGTTACTAAATTCAATTGTGTGTCGCGTAGTTTAGGGCTTTAAAACCTTGTTGTAGCCCAACTCTTCCTTTAAAATCGGAATTCACGCACCACAAACACTTTAAATCGTTGATGTCGAGGGTGAAAAGCAGAGGGCCTAGTACGGATCCTTGTAGTATCCCACTGCTGAGCAGAGGTTCAATGGACAAGGTTCCCGCCACCTCAACACGTCAAGTCCAACCAGTCAGGTAGGCCAAAAGTTTACCATTAGCCTAAATGCAGCTTTAAAAGGAGTTTACGATGAACGACAGATTTAAAAGCTTTTGTAAAGTCTATAAATCATACAAGCTAAATCTACCCAAGTGTCTGGTATGCAGAAGGTAAAATTGTCTGCTCAGTATGTAAAACTGAATGAAGTGCATTTTTAAGTAAGTGTAAAATAAATTGACCCTTTCCCACTCATACCGCGTAAACCACCCGTGAAAAATGTGGCAGTTTTCCCTCAATCCATTCGCAACAGCCTGTCATGCTTACAGATCGTCGTACTGATCGCATAGATTTTCTTAGAATAGGTTTTCAACCGTGTGCAAAAGCTTGTGATGGTTGCCGACAGATGGGAACACCTAGCTGAGATGTCAGTCTGCTTTCTAGCCAATGAGAAGTGACATTAAATATTGTGAAAATCAAGGATCCAATGAAATCGCATTCTTTCATGAGTCGCTTCACTGCATCACGTCCGGAAGGAGGGAACGCGCTTGGGAAAGAGGAACGCTATTGACCTTGAGCCGGCTGGCAAGCATACAGCACCATTATGGATAGGTGAATTTCATTTGTGACAGATGTGACATCGGACAGTTTCATCTCATTAGTTATGCCACTAAAGCTTACTTGAATTTAACTAAAATATTCCTGCAAGTACAGTTGCATGCAAGTAATAATTGGGCCATAAACACAAATTTCGAATTTATTGTTTATATGTTAAAAAAAAAAAAAACCTTGTGTGACGGACGTGACATCAAACGGACACGCTTCTCAACAGGTAGTTCAAATGTTAACTAGTTCTCTGAATTTAATGTTACCTAGTGTTCACAAAAATTTGTAGATGGCAATAAGGGTCCTCCCTAATATTTGGCCCAAAAATAAATTAAAAAAAAAAACATTATCTAGATTAAAAAATATTTTGTGATGTGACAGACGTGACAGGAAAACGTGACAGACGTGACGCGTGTGCATACAACTCAAACTAACTACTTTTTTTAATGAAGTTAAGCCTATTACATAACTAACATAAGGTACTGACTTTTGAAATGACTTCAGGAAATGTGTTCGAAGCTGTTTTCAATTTTACAACTCATAATATCCTCGAATGCTTTTTAATGTAGGAGCTTGCACAATACGAGTTATCTTGTCCTTTGTGTACCATACTGCATTTTTTTCGCACTCAAACTTGTACTGGCCAGTGTTAGGTATTGGCTCCAAACATTTTACAAGGTATTGTGATTGGTCTTCCGATATATTTGTAATAAGGCCACGAAATTCTGCGTCTTCGTAATTGACATCTACCCATTGACCGCACTGAAGTGCTAATTCAGGACCAGCAGTAGGCGCCTCGAACTCTGGACAAGCATAACCTACATCCTGCTGTTCTCCAGTTTTAAAATTAAACTTAACACACTCTTTGCTGTCAGATGTGAGACTGTAAAAAACAATGCCTGGCCCACATGACTTGAAACAGTGTGCCTTACGGGTTGCAGGCATACTACGAATCTCACTATTTCCATCAATCTGCCAAGATTTATCCAAGTCTGGTATAGCTTTCGTAACAGACTCTGATGATGCATAAAGTATAGTAATGTTCGAGCAAATCTTTCTGGCTGTCTCTGCAAACTCCGCTGAAGTCCTTGGATCAGCATTTCTAGACTTGCAATTTTCACGAACACGACGCTTAACTGTTCCTCCGATGCCGTCAATACAGCCCTTTCCATGCGACGTTGCCGAAAAATGCCAGTCAATTGGAATGCTACTTTGGGTCATACTGTAAATGGTGTACTTTTGTTTAAAATGTTGAGAGGTTCCATCAGACTGATACTCGATTTTTTTGATCGAGTAGCTTTTGTGCCTCTGCTGAAAGGCTTCTATTATTAGATTATTGAAAATAATAACGGCATACTTATCATGTTGCAAGTAATCAGATATTACAACATATGGTTCCGACTTAAGCACATTTTCCGTAGCAGATGCTTCGGTAGTCTGATCTCTGTAATACACCATTGTTGTGTACAGTGTTGAAGAAGTATTTTCCCAGTGGGCTGACTGAATTTCGTCTTGATAGATGTGGCTGTAATTCTCACTAAAATCGGTTTGAATGATTAAAGTTCCTGGTGACAAATTTGTTTTTAGTTCATCCAAGTAACTGACTTGAGAACGTTTCACATACACATGCCACAAAAAATAGGTTAGCTGATCTTTTAACACCTGAAGAACATCATGAAGCAGCCCACGTACAGAGTTTCGGATAACGCGCTTTTCGTTTGTTTTTGTCCATTGCTTGTAATTTACTTCAGACTCTAGCTCTTCATTAGAAAGGTTAGTTGCAAAGTCTTGAAAGAGTTTTAAACTGCCGCAGGTTTCACACGACTGTAGCATGCACTCCTTTTTTTGGTCACTGCATACTATTATTTTTACAAATTCTGTTGTTGTGTTTGGAAATGCAGGTGATGATATTAGTATGAGTCGGACATTTTCATGGTAAACACAGAGGCACATGTTACTCGGAGTTTCATGGCGTAGGCACACCTGTTTGGGTCTTAATTCGGTGAATCGAGTAAAACCAATTTTTTGGGCGGGGCAATCCTCTACAAACTGGCTATAGGCTTCTCCTAATGTGACCTGAAGATATCTCTTTTGAATTTTACTTTTTGAGCCATCTTTATGCCGTATAATACAGAAATCTTTCATTCCTGGAGCTTGACTGGATATGCCATCTGTATTATAAAAGTCCACTACGAGCTGTTTTGTTTCGGCCGATAGTCCATCATTTCGGGTACATTTGTGCAATGGTTGAATGAAATTAGGAGAATACTGGATTGCTAGTTTTCTTACCACAGCTGTGCGTTTTCTTGGGCTTGATGGAAGAGTCTTTTTGGCACGTGAGATAGCCTTCCCTAGAGCTTGCTTATTCCCAAACGCTTTGCTTGGTGTGCCTGATGGAGCTTCTTTGAAACGTTGCCTGTGTTTTCTTTGACGTTCCTTATCTTTTTCTCTACGTGCAGCTTTTTGTTTTTCTGTAATGGTGATCTTTTGCTTTTCCCTTAATTCTTTTTTCCTGCATGTTGTTTGTTGCTTGTAAGCTTCATATCTGCCACTTTTCTTCAATCGTTCACGCCGTTCACGCTGCCTTTCAGCAGCAGTTTTAGCCATTAATTAAAGAAAAATATTAAAATCAACTGGGAATGTGTAACTGGGTTTGCTTGGCTCTTCACACTCACTGGTGAATGCTTGAGTCTGATCTGCTTGGAACTCTTTCACCTTTGATTCTGGAGAAGCCAGCTCATAAGAGAAAGGCTGCTGGGTATGGGTGTGAGTAATGGTGTGTGGGGGGGGGGGGGGGGGGGGGAGAGGAGAAAGATAAACTGGACTTCCTGCTAAAGTCATTGGAATGTAAACATACCTCAATAGCCAAAATACTTTTGCTAGGCTGTCTCTAGCAGCATGCCAGTGTGTGACAGACGTGACGTGACAGACATGACGTGACAGACGTGACACACAACAATGCATTATATTTAAACAAATTATAGGTGAAATGCCAAGTATGTTATATTTATTGAAAGGTACTAGCAGATAGAAAGAGAAAACAAAGTTATATTATTTTGAATCAAATATTTGAGGTGCTAGATAAACTAATCCATGTTTTTCGTGACAGACGTGACATGGAAGAATGGTAACTGGTTACAAAAAACTGTAAGGCCATAATAATTGGAAATCATTAAATTATTTTTTTTATAGCACACATTACTTAAGTCTTTCAAAAAACACAACCTGGACACAATTATGTGCAATAGACTGATTTCCACAATTAGTCAAACTTTGCTCAGCATTTATACATTTTTTGTAGTACTGCAAACTATTACTTTAATATAAAAATTAATGACTTCATCATTACAAAACTCATTAAACTTAAACATTTTTGTAAAATTCAGACTTTTTTGCACGTGACCACAAAAGGGTTTTAAAATAGGTTAAAAAACAAAAATTATCTTCAAGGGTGACCTTAGTGTGAAATTCACCGATAGCGATAGTGACAGCGATTTCGAAGGCTTTAGAAAGGCCGGTATTTGTATTCTCAAAGATTACGTGCATTAGCACATATGACTAAGGAATCCGAAATAAGTTTGTCAGAAATGTCATCGTCGGATGATCGTGATTTATAAGGCTGTACCGAACCGAACAAACCGAACCGAACATGGCCGAACAGAGGGTGTACGGTTCGGTTCGGTGTTCGGTCTTTCAAACGCAAAATACCAAACCGAACATATTTTCGCTTCTAATCGACGGATTTTGATGTTTGAATACACCATTTTGAAGGTTTTTTCGCCAGCTTTCTATTGGTCCAAACCACAAGTTCCTAGTTCTAACGGTTCAGGAGTTATAAGGGAAAATGTAAAAGTAGTGGAGATTTTTTTTATGTTTAAACAGAGTTTCAACATCTATGGACTTACAAGTCCATGGGAAAATACCTACATTTTTTAAGAAACTTGTGCTTTTATGAATCTTTGTGTACTGAGCTCTTTTACATTTTAGTTTAAGATAGATTGGTTTGGTACATTTTTGTTCGGTTCGGAAGTGACCGGTGTTCGGCTTATTTATGGTTTGTTCGGTTTGGTTCGGTTCGGCTGAAAAATTCTCGTTCGGTACAGCCTTAGTGATTTATGATCTGAGTCTTCTGACGGCCAACCAACAAATAAAAGACCACGACACGAAAATGGTGGCGGTGATGTACCAAGACGAGATTGTGGAAAAAATTTAGTGAACAGCCAGCCGCGTATTTTGCCATTTCTGGATAAAGTTGGCCCATCTCATGAGCTTCCTACGGGTTCATCCCCTATTGATTATTTTTATTTATTCATACCAGATAGGTTTTTCAGCCACATCGCTGAACAAACTAACCTAGTTCCTTCAGCAAACAAATCCCAATGACGCACGATGGCAAGAGACAAATGCTGCCGAAATAAAGGCCAACTCACAATAAACATTATCATGGGCGCCCACACCCTACCTGAATATAAAGATTATTGGTCTGAAGAAAGTTTTTATTTTGCCCAGGAGTAGCTAAAACTATGCGTAAATCGTGGCATGCAAAATTCAAAATCGGCATGCCCCATGGGGACGATGCTAGATGGACGGCACCAGAAGATGGGCGCCCTGGCACCAACCCTGTCTCGCTGGTGACCCCAGAGGCACTTTCCGTACCATTACGGAAAGCTAATATTTCCATATCACCGATACTTCGTTGCAGCCATGATCAACCAAACTACGATCCTGTTTTTAAAGTTTGGCCGATTATTGGCTTGCTTTGAATAAATTTCCAGAAATTTTAGAAACCTTCAGCAATTTGGCATTGGATGAAGCCATGATTAAATACGATGGACGAATTTATTTTTAACAATACATGCCGATGAAACCTGTGAAATGCATAAAGCTTTGGTGTTTAGCTGATAGCAGCAATTTTAGTGTTTACACCGTAAATCTACAAACTCATTGAAAGGTTTGAGCATGATGTAGTAATGTCATTGGCTGAACCTTTTCTTGGAGTTAATCGCAATCTGTATTTTGATAATTTTTTTTATCAGTGCAGATTTCTGAAGATTTGCTGCAAAACACACTTGTTCAACCACACACGCAAATTGAAAAAACTATCCAGCTGCTAAAATTCCCCTGAAACATGGAAAAGTTCTCCAAAATAACAATGCTGTAATAGCCTGTGTAATTTTATATCCATTAACTCGGGAAATGATGCTGAAGTGAAAGAGGTCCGCAAAAAAGATAAAGTGACATCAATTGAGGTGCCTGAAGTTGTAACTCTCGGTGGCGTCGATCGAGCTGACCGAATGTGATCTATTATGATGTAGGCAGATCAGGAAGAAAATGGTATTAGTATCTTGTGTGGGCACTTATTAATTTTACTCTTTGCAATGTAGGTTTGGGAAAAACCGGTTATTTTCCTAAAAGTTTACTAAATGAACCTAATTTATCGTTTATATGTCCCCCCCCCCCCCCAAGAAAAACGAAAAAAAAACCGAGGCAACCTGCGTTGTTTAACTAAACCTATAATGTACATTTCCAAAGACAAACTTAAACTGTACCGTAAATTATTTTTAAAAAATTAAAGCATTATGAACGATCGTTGTTGATATTCGGTCGTCTGATAACCTTACCTATCGGGGAAAAAAAATACGCAAACACCTTTCAAACTTTGCCGATAATGCTATCGAATCGCTACAGGAGACTAACAGTAGTAAACACCGGTTACAGTTTTTTCTGTCTATTCAGTAAAAATCGGTCTACGTGGGAAGTAAATCTTGCAGTAGGCCTAATCATAACTTTTTTATTTACTTTAATTAGTATTTTTGTCGGTGGTGTCGTCAAAACTGGCATGAAATTACTTTTGTGTGTTGAAAATAGCACTTGGTTTAAGCTGCCGGGCCTGTATTATACTGCGCATGACCGGAAGCGGGCGAGCCTATATAAGCTAGGCGCAGCGGATCAAATGCCATCTTTCTCCTAACCCCTAGAACCTAGTTCATAGAGGGAAGGATAGGCGGGCTGTAAGTAATGTATATTTTCGTATAGGCAATAAACACTAAACTCAACCAGGTACAGACCCTGGTATTTTAGTATTTTTATAGCCGATGAAAATATACATTACCTGAATTTCTAGCAGACTTTGTCACCTAGGTGGAGGGCTAGGTTCAGAGTACCCGCAACACGAGCCAGCATCCAGCATCCCCAGGAACAAGTCCAGGAGAAGACAACCCTGTGTAGCCCAACCAATGACTTACGCCTATGTGAAACAGGATGGCCAGATAGGAGTGGCAGGTCCAGGCCTAACGAAAGGGATAGGCATTCAGCGAGAGATTGGGGATGCGATTCCAAAAATTAGATGATAGACTGGCGGCTGGGGAGCAGGCGTGTAAATTGGCGTGGCAGCCGAGCAGCATCTGTGGCAGAAGATTTTTTTGGGGGAAAATTCGCAGCAGGGTGTCTTGCACCTTGGGGTACAAGGTTTGTTAAGCAGATACATAGCAAAAGATCGCTGACCTTGTAGTGGGAGTGATGAACTTGCGTGGGTTGTGGTAATGGTTGAGGACAGCGTAGTAGAATCGCTGCAGGTTATGGTGTAAGGTGGCTGGCTAGGAAGGTGAGGGAGATGCTCCCAGACAGAGCGTGTGCTGGGCTAGCTGGTATGACAGAATTCATGACAGACGACTAGAGAGCGTCGGATTGTATAGGATGGAGGGAGTAGAGGCTGCTTCATATGACCGTAAGCAGTGTAGGCGTGGGCGCGTCGGCGATAGCAGGTGGGCGTGGAACATAGTGAGGATTGATGCTTTCGAAGAAGGAAGCAGTACGTTGCAAGCGAAAGGAATGCGGAAGAGAGAAAAAAGAGAAACATGCCATCTCCTGGGATTGGACTTCTGTTCTCTTCAAATCTAACACACACAACGACTGTCATCTCAGGGCACTGGAGTCTCTTGCGATCAAACATTTCTCCAAAAATAGCATACCACTTATGAACATTCAGAATCCTGCTTATGCAAACATTGATCGCCTAGTGCGGCCAATTCTCGCGTCGAAATTTGACAGAAAGTGGGCACTCCAGATGCAACGCAAGATTTAGATCAGTGGTTCTCACGTCTTGCACGAATTTCAAAAGGACGATGTAGTGACTCGTATTTTTCTAACTTAACTTCTGAAGAAGGCGAACGCAATTATTCGCCGAAAATTTAAGTGAACATTTGTTGTGTTCTTCTGTGTGGTTTTGTGTGCTCTTTCTTCTATTAAGGAATGCGGAAGTCCAATGCCATACCCTTGGCTCGTTTACGGCAGAATGGGGAACGATGAGGACACGGCAGAATGGGGATCGATCCCATGAAAAACAGGAACGAAGCCAGGAGCATCGTCATATCGCCAAACGGAATATGACGAGATCCTGGTAAAGCTATTGGGAGGCTGAAGCGTCTTGCCAGATGGAAAGTTGCGATGGAGGGCCGATCTTTGAAGAGAGGGATTGGCGTGCAGTGGCAGACGGATCGAAGAAAGGTGATGTTCGAGGTGAGGGAGTGGCGCGGTGAAGGTCCTGGAGGGACGTACAGGCTGGGCTTGCTGCGAAGTTGATGGCGAGCCAAGAGCGGGAGAGGAAATGAACGACCGTGGGCAGTGTGTGTGGGAGCGTGCATAATAGTACGCCCGCCAGGGAGGAGAGAAAGGCAAGGGCAAAGACCACTTCTTGTGGCGAGCTTTAAGCAAAGCATAGTTTATGCATAGTGAATTGTAACGGTGATTCACTGCTTCCAATTCGTTGTCGAGTGCGGTGTTGAGCTGGAGGAGGCGCGAGTTCTCCTCCCTAAGGTTAGAGGCAGTAGCTACCACTTCCTGAAGAGCTTGTGCGTTGACGGCGGCTGCATGAAGCGAAGAGAGTTCGACGGAAAAGGATTCAGTAATGTCTAATACAAACTTTATATTGAAATCGAAGCTCTCGAGGTCGCGCACCGACAGTTGCAGGACGCGAGTGAGGACTCTGCGCAGCACCAAAGCGCTAGGAAGTTGTGGTGGCTCTGTGGATGGTTGAGTGTCTACTGGCGAGATGGGGGAAGCCTCGTGTGCTATCGGGGAGGCCGATACCGGAGGAATCAACGGACGAGATGGTGGAATGACTGGGCCGGAACGCACGGCAGGGATCGGGGGAGTAGTCTTCGAAGGTGGCGGAATGCGGCGCACAGGGATTTTATGAGGGATCGGTTGGGAAGATCATAGTTTAACTTGGAACGAAGCACTAAAGGAATGCGGCGCACGAGGTACACGAGCCACATTAATTTTAGGTTTGGATCGTGGGGTGTACTTTGGGTGTGGGAACAATGCCGGAGATTCCGGCGATGGCCAGCGGATCTGAAGCTGTCCGGGCGTCGCCTCTTAGTTGGGAGAGATGTTTCGTTTGGTGGATGAAGGTTGGGCTTGCTTGAGTCCACTGGAAGGTGTTGTGGCGGTCGTTGGAGGAATGGCATGGAGACAAGAGACGTAGCAAGTTAGAGGGCTTTCTGTTTGGCAGCTCGAGCCATGCGTTTTCGGGAATGGGCTCGACTTTTCTGAATGATCCGCCGTTCATCCAGGGAGATAGTCAAACTTTGCATTTCTTCAACCCGTCGCATTGTCGGCGATATTGGCAACAGGGGTGCAGCTCGACCTTGTTAGGCCTATAGGCGAAGCCTCAGCAGGAACAAGGCGTTTGAGAAAGCACATTTGGAGTAACAATCGGGACTGGATCTTCAGATGAAGAGGAGCCAGACATGGCACTGGATGGATGACAAAGAACAGGAGGATACCAGGCGAGGGAGACAAACGTGGCACTCGCAGCAGTAGAATGAGGAACCATGGCCGGACTGAAGAGCCAGGTGAGCGGATCGTCGAGAAGAGGACAAAGCCGCAAGGAGGAGTGCTGGTGCCGAGGCGGAGTAGGCGTGGTAGGAGCGATGAAGAGGATAGACGAATCTCTTGTTACCAGGTCGGTGGTAGGCGTGGGGCATATGCTTAAGAAGAGCCGAAGCGGGCCATGTGAAGGGCTGAAGAAATAGGCGAAGACGATCCCAAGGTGACACGGGAAAGTTCGGCTTGAAAAGGTTTCAACAAGGGGATCGGATGGCAGTGGAGAAGGCACCAGACATTTTGAAGTTACATGGTAGATGATCTTGGTGAGAGAAAGGCTGCTGGAGGAGTCACGGCGTGAGAACAGAACAGTTTGGACGGATAGAGGGGACCTAGAATGACGGGAGTGCCGCGTGATGCCGGAGGCATGTGTGGCAGAGGCATGATGCCAGGGAATGACAGTTTCCTGTGCTTGGTAATGACCGGTGAAGAGTAATCTAAGGCTAAGTAGTCCGGGGATCAGACCGGCGAAAGAAGAGTATAACTAATATAGTTGCGATCCTCCCGTTCAGGTCGGCGTAGAGTGACTAAGTCGGAGGAGGCGTGCGGAACAGGAGCCGGCGGTGCTGGTCCGGGAAAGCAGCAGAAAACTGGACTAAAGTAGGGTCGCAAAAGCTCCTTGAGAATATTGGTAAGGGCCGTGGAAGCCCTAGTCAAGGCGTAGGAACAAAGTGAGGAGATATAGGTCCTGATCCCAAGGGGATCGACGCCGCAGGTGAAGGTAGCCAAAGTACAGTCCGTCCACTGGGTTTAAACCCCCCCCCTTTCTTTTGCCGGAAAATAAGAGAAGGTTCGGGAAAGAAAAGGACGGCGGCAGCTGTGGCGGTTATAGTATGCCGACTCGAGGTAGTGTGGAACGTTCCATGCGCCTAGGCGGCGCGCGCTGTGAATATATAGACGGCGGACTGATCCTTGTGGTGGATCGGGAACATCCGAAGTCGGAGGAAGAATTGCATCCGGAGATGGGATACAGGCCGGCGTAGGCGCGGAGTCTTCTGAAGAATGGGAAGGGACATTGTCCGTAGAGATGAGTAGAGCCTCCATGAAGAGCATATCCTCTTGGCTGGAAACGTCAATAAAAAGGGCCGGAGTCCCGGGGTCTGGGCCGGGATCTAAGGAAAAAGGTGCCATAGTGGCAGTGGCGTGAGGTTCGAAGGTGGATCGAGGATTGGTGAAGCGGATCAGGTTGTAGGCGTACGAGTCAGGGGTGTGCGATACTATCGAATTTCGATACTTTTTCCGATACTGTCTTGGTATCGGTAGTGGTATCGAAATTCAAAACTTGGTATCGATTTTCGGTAGTATCGAAGGTATCGAAAAAGTATCGTTGGTTTAAAAAATATTGCAGTATTAAGAGAATACCGAAGAGGTTTTGGCACAGAAAATTAATTTCAAGAGTTTAGATCGTTGTACATCGTTGTAGATTTGTTCCCGATAGGCCTAACGTTTAGCAGTAGTTTCACACGTTTTTAATGGCCACCTACCTATTGACTCTCTGTGAGTGCAATCCACACCAAATAAATCAAAATCCCCAAAAGAACGGTGATTACTGGAAAAGAATACCTTACAGTTGATTGCTGACTGTTTATGGAAGCTAAGACTTTATTATTACAACGTTGCTGGTCTTTGTTGTTCACCATCGTTTTACTGCAACTTGAAATTGAAGAGTGCAATGCATGATGGGTATTTTCCGTAAAAATAAAAGTAACTAATTTGTTTTAAACTTAAATTGAAATTTTATTTTATTAAACTGAATATTTTGTGTTAATAAGTTATAAATTTAAATATTTTATTTATATTTGTATACCGTACATAATTTTTTTTTAATTCCGGAAAGCAAAAATCTTCAGGCATTTTAGCATCACTAAGCATTAAGCACACATCCTGGCAGCAACAATCCTATGCAACGATCTTGTTTTAAACTTAAATTGATTTTTTTTTTATTAAACTGGATATGTTTGTGTTATTCAATTACAAATATTAAATTCAAATATATTTTCATACATAAACTTAATAGGATTTTATAAAATGTATACTTAAAAAAATACACTTAGTGAAGAAATCCAGAAACCCATCAAACTAAACAAGCACGCAAGTAAAAAAAAAAAAAAAAAACCATTTGATTCTTTTTTTCTTAATTACATGTAATATATATAATTTGTTCTGTATTGCTTTATTTGTAATATCAAATACATAAAATTGTAAGTAAATTCCATGTAGCCTAGTCCGAGTTTATTTTTAAATTTCTATGCTGAACAGTTGTCTGTACTACACTAATTACAATTAAGAATTTTTTTCATTAACACTAACAGGCCTTTATTCAAACTTTTAAGGTTAATTTTTTAACGTAACATAGAAGTTCAGCTTAACGTTATTGTCATCTAAAATATCTTTGTCTGAACGGTAATTGTAATGAAGGAATAAAGGACGCTACAGATGAAGTCATTTGACTTTGTCTATTCCTACTGCTTTCTTAAAAAAGTATCAGTATCGAAAAAAGTATCGGTATCGAGAAAAGTATCGGTATCGAGAAAAGTATCGGTATCGAAAAAGTATCGGTATCGAGAAAGTATCAGTATCGAGAAAGTATCGCGATACCGATACTCAGATGAATAAAGTATCGGTATCAGTATCGAATTGAAAAACCTGGTATCGCACACCCCTGGTACGAGTGAGGCATAGGAAACATGAAAACTGCGTTTGTTTGCTGAAAACAACCCTCGATTCAAGCGATCGTAACTCTGGAAAGATGCAACGTGCAGCCGCCATCTTGAGCAGGTTCGAGAGAGGGTATTTAACTTCATTAACTTCAACGTTACTGCCTGTATTCCTCGAATGAAAAGTGCTGTTTCAACGGCCTTTGTTCTAATTCTTCCAGATTGCGTGCTATCGCGTGCACTGATTGGTTCATTCGCGGCACGTGACCCGTCGGCCGTTCATTCGTGATGTCACGCGAAGCGAGTCAAGGCGCTAGCAGGAGCGCGTTCGCTTGCGGGCAACCGATCAATATGGCCGCTGAGGACGAAATGGTAGTGAGCTTTTAGCGATCGTAAATATTGGGGGAATAAAACAACTTTAAACTATTTTTACGGTAATAAAACATAAAAGAATGATTTCGGAAGTAATAACAGGCGTTGTGACGGAAGAATATCGAGTGGATGTTACCAGTCCGAGTACTGTAAGTTGAAACTTTCGTTAACGCTGTTTACATAGTCGAACTTTAGGATTTTTTTAAATAAAGAAAACGTAGGACGATGGTCCCAATTATATTTCTGTTCAATAATTTACAATATAATTATCACGTCTGCGAATTTTTATACGCCAAGACCGCATAGTTATTTTAGTACAATTTATTTTCGTGAGGCATGCAACTTGTTCATGGCATCCATGTTGCGGCCATGGACTTTCTCGCTCGCGAATTGAAAAAATGGCTCGGACTCAAAAGGGTTAAAGATCCATTTTTTTGGGGGGGGGGGGGGGCGGCCCCGGGGGGTTTTACAAGGAAGCTCAAAAAGGCAGTTAAAAAGGCCTTGTACCTAGGGTATCCTTGCTACCTCAAACAAATAAAAAAAATTTTGTACTCACCCCAAAACAGTATGGGTAGACATAATAAATTCTGGATCACTTGTCACAGGGTTATAATGAAATCGCTGACTTCGTGTCTGAACTCTAATGAGCTTATCGGATTTCACTTTAATTCGATATATTCCACTAGTGCAGCTGCCACTCTGGTTAACTACAAGCAATAAAGGAGAATCATTACAATAAAAAATTAAGTAATGCAATACACAAAAGGAAAAGAAGTTTCTTCTAGGGTCTACTATGCACCGACTTTCTTGCCTAAATTTAGTTTTTACTGTACTAAAAATACTTACCTTCAGTAAAAAGAACAGTTTGCCAGCCCTCAGTCTGGCCGGCTAAAAATGGTTTCTTTTTGCCTAACACATACTTAACCTGGTAATTTTAGCATTACATTCCTCTAATGTGATGTTTCCCTGGATGTTTCTTCCGGTCTGTAGACGCCTGCTTGCATATCCCACCGCGCATGCGCAGCGCGTCCTCCCTTATAAAAGCGACAGCGCCCACGCTATCGGCATTTATTTTACTCTCAATGTGTCAGGCGGTGACTCGAGAGGGGAGGCAGGGCGGGAGTTAGGTTAAGTATGTTTTAGGCAAAAAGAAACCATTTTTAGCCGGCCAGACTGGGGGCCGGCAAAATGTTCTTTATTGCCAAAACAACTTACCCTGGTAATTTTAGCATTACCAGTTGACCTCATTAAAGTTGGTGGCGGGCACCGCCTGTACGAGCGCGCCCTGGGATGCAAGCAGGCTTTCCCCCATGAATTCTTTATCTGCAAGAGAGAAATTCGCACTTTATTCAGAACATTTGGGCTTGACAGGAATTTGGTCTGTTTCGTAGGAGTTGGTGGCCCTGAAAAGGATCGTTGTGAGGGTCTTGCTTCTAGCAGGGTAGAACTTGCTTCCTTCATGGGTCTTGCTTCTGCTTCGTTCTGAGTGCTTAAGGGGTTTTGGCCACGGTTCTGGCTGCGACGATCGGTTCCAGCCGATGTAGTCTGGATTCATCCTTCATTCTGTCTCTTAGGTAGTGAGATGTGAAGGTGGACTGGTGGCGCCAAGAAACTGCTGCCAGGATTCTTCAATTGGGGTGGCGGTATGGTGGGCCCAAGATGGAGAGAGTTCTCACTTCGTGCACCGTCACTCTCATGCTCTTGCTCAATTCATGTTTGTTATAAGGTGTTTCGATCATTTTCTTGATCCAGTAGTTTCAGTTACTTCGTACGACAGGGACGTTGTCATTTGGGGGAGAGATCCCATGGAGGAGATGGCAACAGCGGCGGTTGATGTAGGAATGTCGGACGAAAGCCGTGTTTTATTATCGATAGGGTTTCCAGGTTGGTGGTCAATTATTGCCAGGCTGGGAAATAATGACGTAGTCTGGCCCCGACACGGAGACCAGTTGGGCACAAGGCTTTATTGTTGGTTTTTGCGGTAGATGCTTCTGCCCCCGGGAGATGGGACTCGGCTCCTTAACGGTCGGGGGTGGCGGCGCGCTTCTGTTGGGAGCGTTGGCCGGAGCGGGAGCGCTGCTGGTTTCGCTGCTGATAGGCGGCAGTGTCGTTCGGGCGGCAGGGGGGGTTTGATGACGCCGTATTTTTGTGCCAATCGTCCGGGGGACGGGGGATGGCTTGTTTATTCTTCGAGAACGG
This sequence comes from Lithobius niger, assembly GCA_023313725.1. Taxonomy (NCBI): domain Eukaryota; kingdom Metazoa; phylum Arthropoda; class Chilopoda; order Lithobiomorpha; family Lithobiidae; genus Lithobius; species Lithobius niger. Next base: position 11,798 of record JAHWFP010021120.1, on the reverse strand, counting down.
GCAGATTGAAGACGTGGCTTGCTTTTGTGGATTCGGTTTTCTCGAAACGTCAAGGTGAGGAGCAAGTGTCGGGTTTAACCCACAGAAGAGTGTTTCTGACTCATGGATCAGTTGATATCTGAGTCGGTGTCGTGTGAAGACGTTTAGGTTGTTTGTGGACGACGGCCGTGTCAAGGAGGAGAAGGGTGTTGTTGAACAGCGCTCTCGTTGCCCAGCACATTGCGTGGTACGTAGCGAAGTTAGCTTCTTGGGAGAGCTGAGCAATCAGGGACGACAGGTTCTTGAACTCATCTGGAGTGACGTCGGACGACAGCTTTTCACAGCGCGTTAATGGCCGTGTGGAGGACATCTGCTTGAGAGGCCGCGCGAAGGCTTAGTCGAAGGCATATGTCATTTTCGTATAGAACGAAGGTTGGGACGTCTGCTTTCTTGGATATTGACAACGAGGACCCGAAATCCATCTTGATTTCGCTGCAAGCAAACTCGCACTCTGGGTAGGTGTCAAAGTTGCGGGAGTAGTGGCGCCGTCTCCGACGGATCGGTAGAAGCTGTTTTCACGGCCAGGGCGTAGGAGGTTCTTTGTCGAGAATAAGGGGATCGCCTTTGCCTAGCATGGGGCCTTCGTTGCGGAGGAGACATGTTAGGAGTGCCATTGATTGACCCAGGAGGCAGCGGGGCTTGGCGTCTTTGTCTCGTGAGGCAAATCCAGGGTCTGTCGTTTGGCCACGGTTGATGACAGGGGTTCTGGCATCTTAGTGGGCTTGACAGGAAGTAGTCAGGAATAGTCTGTTCGACAGTTTTTAAAAGAGCTGCGAGCGATAGGGAGGATTCATCTGGGGTGTCGTCCGGGAACCTGATGCGCTTCTCGGCATCAGGGGCGGGCGGCAGAGGGTGACGCGACGACAGTGTGTCGTCCGACTTGCGCTTGGGTGCCGTGGCCGGGGAAGAAGAAGCGGCACGCCTGTGCCCTTCGTGGCTTGACGTGGACGTGACCCAGTCCTG
>JAHWFP010021120.1:0-10786 GCA_023313725.1 Lithobius niger | reverse complement strand
GCACGCCTGTGCCCTTCGTGGCTTGACGTGGACGTGACCCAGTCCTGGGTACGGGCCTTGCGTACCGATGATGTGCAGGAAGGAGGTGGCATCGGATTGACTTGCAGGTGACGGACGGTGTCATGTACGATTTCCCGTACGACACTGCGGCGGACGCTGAAGCCTTTCTGGGAGGAATTGGGCGACGGGTCGAGTGGCGAGCTCCGGTCCGGAGAGTGGGCGAGTGTCGCACGGTGGTGGTTCCGTTTGGCGGCCCGGTAAGAGTTCTTGGCGGCTTGAAGGTCGTGCTGGAGGGACGACAGGTCCAGCGGGGCGGGAGGCAGCGTGCGTTGGCCCGGGAGGAAGGGAGATTCAGGCAATGCGACAGCAGGAGCAGGCGTGACATCGGGTAGGTGTCGTACGGGCTGGGTCGTAAGCGGCGTGCAGCCGCAAGAGATGGAGACGTCTTACGACTTGATTCTTCACTCAGGACGTGGTTTTTTTTTTTTTTAAACCATACTGAGACGAGCAGCAGTTTGGACAGCAGCTGGTGATTAGAATTTCACTTCAGACCTGGTGTCAGCCATGGACGAGACAAGTAGAGGGAAATATGTAGATGGTTTCCAACTCGATTCTTCACTCAAAGCGTGGGTTTAGGCCACGGATGAGACGAACAGTAGTGTGGGCAGCAGCTGAAGTCTTGATTATCGCTCGGGACGTGGGGTCAGTCGCAGTCGAGACAAACAGAGTGCTAACGGCTTCCTTCTTGGTTCACTCAAAACGTGGGCTCAGGCCACTTATGAGACGAACAGTAGTGGACAGCGACAGGTGACTTGATTTTCACTCGAGACGTGGGGTTAGCCACGGTCGAGACAATACCAAATGGTGCAAACGGCTTCCGTCTTGGTTCACTCAAAACGTGGTTTCTAGCCACGAGTGAGACGAGCAGCAGTAACAGCAACAGGTGACTTGATTTTCGCTCGAGACGTGGGGTCAGCCACGGTCGAGACAAGCAGCAAGAGGTGCAAACGGCTTCCGTCTTGGTTCTTCACTCAAAACGTTGGATCAGCCATGAGTGAGACAAGCAGCAGTGGACAGCAACAGTTGGCTTAATTTTCGCTCGATACGTGGGGTAAGCCACGGTCGAGGGTCTCGAGTCTTGATCCCGTTGATTGAAAACTAGAACGTGACGACATCGTGTGACGGGTTGGATGCGACACGTCACATCCGTGAGGGCTAGAGCTTAGTCGAGGCGTATGGCGGGCGGCGATGAGCCGCACGTTCTTCGAGCGACAGAGATGAGTCGGTGGTTGTGTCGTTCGGCAGTGTTATTCGGCATCAGAGTGGGCTTGAACAGGAAGCAGTCCGGGCCTGTCTGCTCGACAGTCTTTGAAAGAGCTGCGAGCGACAGGATGGAATCATCAGGAGTGTCGTCCGGGAACCTGAAACGTACTGCAACGTTTCTCGGCAGCAAGGGCAGCGACAGAGGGTGACTTGACGACAGGACGAATTTCGCTTGAGTGCCGTGGTCGGAGGAGAAGAAGCGGCACGCTTGTGTCCTTCGTGGCTGATGTAGGCACAACCCAGTCCTGGGTGCGAGCCTTGCGTACCGACGACGTGCAGGAGGGAGGTGGAGGTGACGGACGGTGTCGTGTACGATTTCCCGTACGACACTGCGACTGACGCTGAGGCTTTTCCGGGAGGAGTTGGGAGATAGGTCAGGCGGCGAGTTCCCGTCCGGAGAGTGAGCGAGTGTCGCACGGCGGAGGTTCCGCTTGGCTGCGTGGTAGGAGTCCTTGGCGGCTTGAAGGTCGTGCTGTAGGGACGACAGGTCCAGCGGGGCAGAAGGCGGCGTGCGCTGGCCCGGGAGAAGTGGAGAGACAGGTCGATGCGACAGTACTTTCGAAGCGGTGGCAATCTTTGGCGAGGAAACCAATTTTCCACGCGACAGTCGGAGAACGGGGGAGCGAGGTGGCGTAGAGACAACCCTGGAGGAAAATGAATGCCAAAAGCATGGGCGCTGCCGCTTTTATAAGGGAGGACCGCGCTACGCATGCGCGGTGGGATGCAAGCAGGCGTCTACAGACCGGAAGAAACCTCCAGGGGAACATCACATTCGAGGAATGTAATGCTAAAATTACCAGGTTAAGTTGTTTTGGCAATAAAGAAAACATTTTGCCAGCCCCCAGCCAGGCCGGCTAAAAATGGTTTCCTTTGCTAAAAAGTACAATACCTGTCAATTTTAGCATTGTTGCCTCAACGATGCTATCCTTGCCTTGAGATTTCAGTTCACGACGGACGCCTAGCCACCCGATCGTGCATGCGCGATCCTCCCATAAGAGTGGAAACCCAATGGGTTTGTCATCTCATTGTCTCAAGTTGTGTCAAAAGGTGACACCTGAGGGGAGGCAGGGTGGGCCTAAAGGTATTGTACTTTTCAGCAACAGAAACCCATTTTTAGCCGGCCTGTATGGGGGCCGGAAAAATGTTCTTTCTTTATGCTGCAAAGTACAATACCTGTCAATTTTAGCATTGACAGGCTGACCTCGTAAAATTAGGTGGCGGGCACCTTTTGGCCGAGTACCCTGGGGTGCTGAGGCTTGCGTTGTGGTCTTGCTTTGGATTGTTTTGGTGGGTGATGTACTCCAGGGGCCAAAGCAAGTAGATCCCCTTCTTCGAGGATTTTTTTTTTTTTTTGGAAGAGGGTTCGGGAAAAACTCACGTTAAGTGAAAGAAAAAAACATTCCAAAGGATTAGGGGGGATTCATTACCTCTTCTTGTTGTGGAGAGGCGAACTTGATGACAACATCACGGATGGAGGCTTGAAAAACTTTCTGGGAGGGTCTGGTCATAAGGAGCTGGAGAGCAGGCTGTTGGAGGTAGTCCAATGGTGTAGATTGGCACAAGATCACCCTGTAAGGTTGGGATTGAAGCATTGTTGTGAAGGAATTTGGAAGAGCTTGGTTAGTGTCAAATTTGCGTCCCGGTTTTTTTTTTTTTTTTTAAAGTGACTTTCAAGGAGCGGCCTTGGAAGGGTCGAAAGAGGAGTGATGAATGACTTGATGGAGCAAGTTGGGGTTCCAAGGCCGGGACGGGAGTCCTGAGTTAGGAGTAGGTGTTCCGGACCCCGAAATGACAACCCTTGGCCTTGTGCCAGCAGAGGTCGCAGGGAAGTTCGGTGGTTTTGTGATTGGAAAGTTGGGTCATGTGGGGGTGCATGGGAGTGAATGAACTTGAATTGTCGAATTGCCATAATGAGAACGTGTGAACGTTGAAATCAGATGTTTGAGGTGAGGGTGTCCCACGTTTCAGTGATGTTGCAGTGGAGAGCGAGATCTGATGAGTTGAAGGAGGCATTTGAGGAGGACGAAGGGTCTTTAAGTGGGCCGGATGCGGGAGTGGCAACTACTGGTCTCGATGGAAATGATGCAGGTGGCATCCGTGGATCCGTGGGCCGGATGTCGAGCAAGGGATGACGGAGACGGCTGGGGCGTTTGTAGGCTGGACGGGCCGACTTCGGAAGGGATAGTTTGGTGAAGACCCACGGGGCTAGATGAACAGGTTCACAACGACCCGAGTGGGGTGGCGGGGACTCTGGCCGAAAAGCTAGTTGGTCTTCTAGGAAATATCTGGCAGAGAGGTTTAAAAGTTTGAGATTTTCCGTCTGGAGAGATCGGATCTGTTGCTGAAGGGAAGAGACCTGGGATGTGAGAGTGTCAACCTGGTCCTGGGTGGCGTCTAAAAGGGGTTTCACCTTTTCGTAGTTGGTTACAAATTAATGTTGAGCTCGTTGGATTAGGCGTAGTTTATGTTTTATAGTCGTGAAGAGCTTCACGTGATCGATTCTAGGAGTTGCTTGTTTGGGCTCTTCAGCTGAAGGTGGTGGAGGTATTGAAACAATGTTGATGGTCGTGTTTGTATGGTCTTGCCGATCAGGATTGGTGGAATGGTCCACGGATGTTACCTTCGAAGGAGAGCAGGGTGTTGCTGGAATGTCATCCATTGCAGTTAGATGATCACCTACTGGGCGGCCAAAGTCTTCTCGTAATGGCGAGGAGGGGCTGTCAATGTTTGGAGACTCAGTGGCAGTTGGCAACTTTACTGGGGAGTCTTCTAAAGGTGAAGAGTTTCCGTCTGAGGCCTCCGAGGTGGGTAACGCAGAAGAGTGGTTAACTGGTTCACGGAGCCAGGAAGCGTAAGATGCCGGGGAACTAAAAGATGATGCTGGTGATGACTTCCCGGGTGTTGGGAACAGTTTGTCGGGCGTTCTTCTTTAGGATTGAGGTTAGAAGGGGAGACGGGTCTCGGTGCGAGATTGGAAAAGGGGTACAGTATAACCTCGTTAATAAGAACTCGGATAAGAAGAATTCCCGCTTAATAAGAACCTTTAAGATTTGGGTTGGTCAGCTACTCATTCAGCACTAAATATATACGGCTATAACGAACTCTGTTAATACTAATGTACGGATAAGACGAACAAATATTTACAAATCCAGCTTATTTTTACGAATTTGCTGTTTGTAACAGTTTCTTACCTCCCATCCCCCTTTGAATTTCGTTTCATTCCACGTAAAACATCGAACGCTAGTCGACTACATAAATTGGGATGTGATAAGAGTTTAGTCCGTTTGTGCAAGAGCGAAGGTCAAGGACGAACGCAGTATACACAGGTAGGCTGCATTGTTTTAAAGTAGCAGCTCAATTTCTCTCATCCGTTTAATGAGAACTATGGTTAATAAGAACATTTTTAGCTGTCCCCTTAAAGTTCGTATTAAAGAGGTTTTACTGTAGTTGAAATGGACTGTCCTTCTCTAATTTGTTTTATCAAGGTAAGTTGTAGTAATCACACTTGCGGTGAAATTGACAAACCGTCTTGTGGGGGTCACGACGTGTGGGATTTCGTAGACCCGGGCACGAACACGATCCGGGATCTTCAATGAGCGGGATTCTGCCTAAAAACGGGTCTTTCCCAGGAAAACGCTGAGCTTGCTAAATTTTCACCATGATGTGAAGAACAACACCGGACCGGGAGAGCGCTAAGCAGGGGTGATGAAGTGCTACAGTGACGCGACTTGAAGGCGGGAAAAAAAGGGAAGTGGAAGATGAAGTACGGTTGAGAGGCGGGAAGAGCCTCGGTTTGGGGCTGCGGGGCTTCCGGTCGGGAGTAAGGAGTCGTAGACATTGCCGAGATGGAGTTGAAAAGGGAGTCTTGGAAACGTGTCAAACAGGTTAGCGATAAGGCACGTGAGAAGACGCTAAACGAAGGATGGAGTCGGCCGTCGTAGGCGCAGTAGAGATCGACGGTTCCAGTGGCTGCGGGAAGAGGATTGAGGTGACCTAACGTCTTTAACTTGTCTAATGGTGACCATGTGGTTCTAAGAAACCAAGGAGATCAAAGTGGATGTGTCGTAATAGAACAATTTTTAGACCCGTAGAAGGCCAGTGTGACGAGGCTTAGGTGGCGATAGATGCGAAACGACAGAGTCGCGGCACGGTGAGGAGACTGTCCGTGGCCCGGGAACAGAAGTAGGCCGAACGCCCTTATCGAGTGGGAAACTGGGTGGCTGTGGCCGGGAGTCGGTGTGGGTGACATGGGTTAGCTTGTTTGGCGACCGATGCGACGTGTAGGTAGTGCGACACAAGAACCGGTCGTAGTGGGGCTGATTAACGGAACCGTAGGGCGTCAAAACGGGTGGATGTCAAACGACAGCCGAACAGGTGTTGGCTTATCTTCAGATGCTGTCGGAAGGGAAACGTAAAGGCGGCAGAAGGACACCGTGGGCAGAGCGGATAAGTCAGTGGAGGATTCAGCCGAGACGAAGGGTGACGAGAGGATGTGGGGCCGTGAAAGTGACATACGGCCGGTCAAGGAACCGGGAAGCTGCGGGGAACAGGATGCCGAAGGCAAGGAGAGGTTGAGGCCGGCCCAAGGCGAAGTACCGGCTCCCTAGTTGGGAGATGTGGGGAACCAACGGGACACCCACGACGTTCATGTTTCAGTCGTGGAACCAGAGGGCGGCCTGGGATCCCCGGGCGGGAGCTGCCATGCTTCGAACGAAGGGAGCCAAGAAGCGTGGCTCGGCGGTGTGGGGCGATTCCAGAAGTTCCGGGAAGGGAACCGTCATGTCTCCATTCTGGCCATGCCACCAGACATTTGCGGAACAAAGGCTGACATGAAGCTTGGCCTGAAGTGGAACGAAGCCAGATATTTCGTGGGTGGGGCAAACCCGGGATGCCACAGTAACATCTGCGAAACGAAGGGAGCCTGGCGGGGATAGGGACGATGTTGGTTAGTTCGAGTGTGGAACGATTCCGGGAGGGAGCTACGGCGTCTTCATCCCGGCGTAGACGGAGCAGCTGCGGAACGAAGGGGGCAAAGTCCAACCCAGGGCAGGGTAAAGACGGATCTTGTGTTGAACGATCCCGGGAAGCAACGGGAGGGGGCCACGTCGTCTTCATCCCGGCGACGACCGGAGCAGCTACGGGACGAAGGGAGTGAAGGTAAAGCTCGAGGAGGGCACGGTTGAGACGGTGTCTAAGCGGTGCGATCTCAGGAAGCGACAGGGCCAGCAGGTGATGATGTCAGTCTTCGTGGACGACTCCAAAAGATGGAGAAGGGTTGTGTCGTTGGGGCCGAACCAGATGTTGAAAGACCGAGGTGGTTCAAGTGTGGAGCGATCCTGGGAAATAACGGGAGGGAGCCACGACTACTTCGATCCATGCGGACGACATCAAGGGTTGATGACAGGTGGTGTCGTTTATGGAGATATCCCGGGAGACAGCGGGAGGAAGCCACGACGACTGCGATCCATGTGGACGACACCAAAAGGTGGCAACAGGTTGTGTCGTAGGGGACCGATAGGGTCAGACGAAGGGCCGTTGCCGCTTAAGTGTGGAGCGATCACGGGAGGCAACGGGAGGGAGCCAAGACGTTTTCAATCTATGTGGACGACACCAAACGTGGCGACAGGTAGTGTCGCATGGGGCGGACTGGGTAAGGTGAGGGGCTGATGCCGTTCCAGTGTGGAGCGATCACGGGAAACACCGGGAGGGAGCCACGACTTCAATCCATGCGTACGATACCAAACAAGGCGACAGGTAGTGTCGCATGGGGCGGACAGGATAAGGTGAGGGGCAGATGCCGTTCCAGTGTGGAGCGATCCCGGGAAACAATGGGAGGGAGCCACGACGACTTCAATCCATGCGGACGACATCAAGAGGTGGTAACAGGTGGTGTCATAGGGGACGAACCGGGTAAGATGAATGACCGATGCCGCTCAAGTGTGGAGCGATACCGGGAAGCAACGGGGAGGGAGCCACAACGACTTCAATCATGCCGACGACATCAGGAGGTGGCGACAGGCGGTGTCGCAGCGGACGAGGCGGTTAGGATGAAGTACCGACGCCGTTCAAGTGCGGGGGCGGTTCGGGTCAACAACGGGATGGAGCCACGACTTAAATCCAAGCCGATGACGATAGGAGGTAGCGACAGGCAGTGTCGCAGGGGACGAGCCGGCCAGGACGAAGCGCTGATGCCGTTCAAGTGTGGGGCGATCCCGGGAAACAACGAGAGGGAGCCACGACTTCATTCTATGCGCACGGTACCCAGGAAGGAGACGTGAGGTGTCGTATGGGGGGGGGGCATGGCGGCTACGACCAAACCCCCTACGAGACGAAGTGACAGGAGACGAAGCACCAGGAAGAGGGGATAGCAGCCGCTACAAAGAGATAAAGAGACAAAGAGATGACAAACCCATTGGGTTTCCACTCTTATAGGGAGGATCGCGCATGCGCGATCGGGTGGCTGAGGTGGCCGTCGTGAACTGAAATCTCAAGGCAAGGACGGCATCATTAAGGTAACAATGCTAAAATTGACAGGTATTGTACTTTGCAGCATAAAGAAACGAAAATTATATTAGGGTAAAGTACTTACCTGCAGGAGAATTTAAGTTCTCAGAGTTCTCCGTCTGTGTTATGTATGGGATCTTCCTCTTACCGAATGGCGCCTTCTATCTACGTCATACTGCACAAATTACGTCAGTAATTCGTGCAATTTTATGTAAATTCTTCCCTACCCTACCAAGTTCTGTCCCGACCCAACCTACTTCTCGAAGTCCACTCTTCCATCCGAAGCAGTCCGAGCAGGGAGGCGGGTGGGAATAAACCGTAACACAGATATCGTCGTTCTCCGTTCAGAGAACTTAATTCTTCTGCAGGTAAGTACCTTACCTTGGTAGAATTTTCATTTCTACTTCGCAGAGCTCTCCTCATCTGTGTTATGTATGGGACAGATTCCACGAGTGCATTACTTGGAAACGCTTACTGTGTGGTCCCGGGCACTGCCCGCCCTGGGCCTTCGATGTGTCAGGCCAACCATGGCCCCCAGTAGTCCGGTGCTCGCGTACCGGAGTAGGGGTCAAGAAGCACGTCACTTCTCTGAGGCAATCGACAGTCTCGTTCCGCATGCCACGCAGTAAGACAAACCAGGCCTCCGTAGGCCAGATCGCCATTATAAGGACTGCACTACCAACCTCGTTAGCCAAGATCTTCTGAACGCACCATCCCCAATAATGGGTAAGGTCCAAACATGTAAACGTGTAGTCGTGACCACAACACACTAAATGCGTCAATGAACTCCGCTCCGGGACCCCGGCCCCAGGATGCAAACCGCCTCAGCTGTGCCGTAGCCGGCGATGCGAACAAATCGAGGTCGGGCGTACACCTGAACCGCATGCATAGACCCCCGAAAAACCTCAGGACACACAAAGTCAAAACAGTCCCGGAAGTCACGAGACGGTCCTGTCTGCCACCATGTTGCACCGCCCTGGGAGAAAAACTACCTCCACCACACAAAACAGGCGGATCTGCAAAGCCCAAAGCTCGCGCACTACTTCTGTCAACGTCAGGGAATGAGTCCCCCGCCACGTCGAAAATATGCCACCGCTACCATGCTGTCCAGCAGGACGCGCACTGCTCACTCCCGAACCACGTCCTGGAACGACTTAAGGCCCGCACCACAGCCAGAAGTTCTTTCACGTTTATGTGCAATGGCACTTCACCAGGTATCCACCATCCCTGGGCTGTATGGCCCTGTAGGGATGCACCCCAACCAACGTCCTTAGCGTCCGTCAAGACCACCACCACAACCTTCGGTAGGACCCACGTCTGGGCCACGCGCCCTGGGTGCAACTGTTCACCCCACCACGTCAAATCCTTGCGAGCCCCGGTTCACAATGAACCACACTGGGCCCCAGCTCGGGTCGACGAGGCCAAGTCAGCCTGCAGAAACCGCAAAGTGCTTGACGTCACGCTTGTATGTCACGCTTTCGGCGACGCCAACATTCTGCGAAGCTCCTCCGATGTCACCACTGTGTCCTGTCGTCTCGACAGCAGGCGGCGCACGAGCCGCACTAAACCAAACCTCTTGCCCTCTGGCAAGACCAGGCAACCGGATTGTAAATCTACCACAACCCCAAGAAACAGTAATCGTTGCGTGGGAACCAACACACTCTTCTCATAGTTCGGTGAGAAGCCCAATCTCACCAGGGTGCCCATGATATGTTGTACATCTCAACGTACTCGTTCCGCCGAACGGCCACAACAGCAAAATTACCTAGGTATGTAAATACCAATACACTTTTTAACCGTAGAAAATGGCACACCGCCGAGATGAAAGTCATAAAAATGGCCGGAGCCGAGGCCAAACCGAAAGGCAGCACACGAAAACGGTATAACACCCCTTGCCAGGTAACATCAAATGCAATCGGCACAGCATAAGCCTGCGACAGATCGATTTTCGCCTTAAACCACCCAAGCTTCAAACTCTGCACCACCTTTGGCAACGTGTCCAAAGTACACTCACCAGCCTACTTCCAACATTTAAAATTCAAAATAATGCGGCACGAGCCATCTGGTTTTTCTACTGCGAAAATCGGCGACACAAAACCGACGGAGCCCCACTTAACTCTCTCTGCAACACCCTGTCGCACCATCTCTGCTAGTTTAGACGTTATCACATACCCAGAGGCAGAACTTTCTGCAACTGTCTGCAACACCAATTGTCTAAAAAAAATTTATCTGCAGCTAATCTGTGTTTATCATACCCACATGTTTATTGGTTTTTATGGAATGACTGAGTGCTTTATCCTATTGATCTGACTGCTCCACCAATGGAAAGGTCTCGTCGAGATGATTAAAATGGTGTATTGGAATGCTAAAATCGGTCAAAAATTGACAAAACAGCAGAAATTTGGCCAAAATTTGTCTGTGGCGGCCTTCAACTGTGCGCGTCGCGCCGATTCTGCCACGGGGCTCATATATAGGGACCCCATGGGGGGGGGGGGGGGGGCACAGCCAAACCTCGACCACTGGCGGCACACGACGCAAACCCAACGAAACACCTGACAACATTTATCACTCAGGCAGGTGCCCCAATTGCCCTCCAGGCGTCCTCACGCCCTACTAAACCTGCCGCCCCCAACCACCGGCAGCCACAAGCACGCAACAGAACACCACACACTACCGACCCCCACTTAATACCACAGACCACCTCGTACAAGTACAGAAATTCAGTATTTTTCCTCGCACTTCCCTGCGGCAAACAATATCTACTGAATTGGTCAACCAACCAATGCCAATCGTATCATTCACCTCTCCTGGGCTTTGTGCGAAAATATTTGTATGAAATCAAAGAAATCACCACTGGGTTTCACCCTATCGTCACCATCACCACCTCGCAATAATTGTGGCCCACAACACGTAACATAACACGCACCACGTGCGGCATGCTCCATCAATAAAAAAAAAA